>ML802888.1:325288-342628 GCA_009831015.1 Picea engelmannii
TTTTGGCCCACGCTTTTAGGTCTCCTTTTAATCTTCTTAATTTCTCTTCCCAAATGAAGAAAGGAGATCCAGTGACAGGATGACTCCAAGAATCTGAAACGGTCTCCAAGAACCCCTCAGAGCTGATCCATAGGGGGCTGAAGTGGAAGGGGATGGGTCCCAGGTTTTCCCCATAGGAGAGGGAAAGGGAGATCGGTTTGTGATCAGAGGTGTAGGAAAGAAGGATGTTAGAGGAAGCATAGAGGCCAAGGGTTAGGAAGGAGGAATGCAAGAGAAATCTGTCCAGTCTTGCAGCTATATGGCCAGGACCTGCTCTTCTATTGGTCCAAGTGAACTTACCTTTGCTCGGCTTTATATCTTCGAGGTCCCAATCTAGCATGAGGTCCTCCACCCATTCTCTAGCTGGGTCTCTTACAGGAGAACCCCCTTTTTTCTCAAAGGTGGCTAAGGTGACACTAAGGTCGCCTGCCAGAACTAAGTTTTCATGGGGGTTATGACAAAGGAAATTGTGGATCGATTCCCAGCATTCTTTCTTTTCAGATAACAGAACTGGAGCATATATATTGAAAAGACTTACCAAGTGTCCTGAGTCTTTATGGTGAAATTTTGTGAACAACCAGTGGATGTTGCTTTCTTCTTCAATAAGCTCTAGCGCAGAGGAGTTCCAGAATGTGCCCAGGCCCCCAGAGGCACCTCTGGCACTGACTGCTCTTTCGGTACCTCTCTTCCAGAACAGATTGCTTGCTTGGAGGGCTTCAGAGTCCTGCATCTTCATCTCCTAGATGAGCAAGACTTCAGGATTTGACATTTGCACAAGATCTTTAACTGCTTCTGTTTTTACTTTGCTGCCAAGTCCTCTGCAGTTCCAGGAGACGAATTGCATTAAGAACCAGAGGGGGAGGTGGGGGATCCCTTAGGAACCTTGCTTGCCTTTACAGATGATCTGGTTACTATCATATCCGGGATAGTTTTATGGGATCCAACCATTACATCTCGGTATGATCTTTCTTCCCTCTTTTTCCTATTGGTTTTTCGACCTCTTCCTGCTCTTTCTGGGGTTCCCACTGAGCTGCTGGTTTCAATGGCTTCTTCATCTGAATCATCTCCTGACTCGGTGCCCAAGGAGATGTGATCTTTGTCTGATTTCAGCTGGTCCTCAGCAATATCACTGATGTTTTCAGGAGGATCCGGGGGAGAGGCCGATGGCTGGGATGGAGGGGAAGGGAGAGGGGAAGCGGACTGGGGTCCAGGAGGGGGAGCTGCAGGAGGGTTCGAGGAGGGGGGCTGTCCCCCACCACCAGAGGAACGATTATCTCTTGCTTTCTGCGAGTTTTTGTTCCGCTTTACTTGCTGCCACCCATCAGTGGATTCTTTCTCTGTTGATTGAAGTTTGGGATAGTTCTTCTGAAAATGCCCATGCTCTTGGCAGTTTATGCACTTGAAGGGAAAATGTTCATAATCCACTTTTTGATAATGGGACCAGGCTCCTACCGTGAGTTTCACTGCTTCGGGGAGACCGGCTTCTAGGTCAACTTCCACACAGATTCTAGCACAAGTGCAGTTTACCTTGGTTGCAGCTTTGTCTATGAATCATCCTATTCTGTTGTCGATCTGTTGTAAAGACTCATAACTCCAACAATGCACTGGGAGGTTGGGAAACCTCGCCCATACCGGAACCTCCTTGGGGCAATCCACATTTGGGTCGAAATCAGGAGTCCACCTATTAAGGTAGAGCCTTTGAGTGCCCATGAAGTAAGGGCCACTTCTGAAGATCAAGTCTCTGTCATCTTTGTCTATGAACTCGAATATGAAGTATCCTCTTCCCACCGGGTAGCAGGTGACCCCATGCTTTAGATGAGGTTTCCAATTCCTCTATATCCAATCGTCCGTTGTCTTTGGGGAAGGCCAAAGCCCCATAAATTGGCCAACTAAGCCTCTATCAGCCAAAGCCAACGCTATTTTGACTGGCTGGGTCTCTGGAAGGGCGATTTCAGGGAACTCCTCGAGTTTCTTAATAAATTTCGGGACTTGAAGGGGACCAGAATGCTTTCGACTGCTGCCCACGAGTTTTCTGAAGGCATCTGCGTCAGAGAGGGGGGGGGAAGAGGCCGAATCCCCACCCCCAAGGGCGGCCATGGCTGTCGAGGGCCGATCTCAAGCAAACCCTATCGCTGCTAAAACCCTCAAAGGCATTTTCTCTTCGGAAAAATTTCCAAAGAAAGTTAAACAACATTTTTCTCAGATTATTTAAAATAGTGAAGGGAATGTCCACCAGGAACATCCAGTATACATGCTGGCTTTCTAAGACAAACTTTAATAAAGTATAACTCCCTTCCAGTTACATCCACCTATAGCACCAAAGCCCTATCTTTTTCTCCACTTTTTTCAACATCCATCTCCAGTCTTATACTCGTTGCAGCCCAGTCTTTAAGTGATAACCAAGGTATTTAAAACCAATTGCAAGATCAGAAAAAGTAAAAGGAAAAAGAGATTTGTAAGGAGTTAAGTCCAGTTCCGACAATCCTTCTTGAAGAATAGTAGTTTTTGGTATGTTTACCTGAAGACCTGAAGACAAGCAGAAAATTTTAATGATCTTATCTATCTCCCACCATTCACTCATAGTAGATTTTGTCATAATTATTACATCATATACGGAAAAAATGTGGAGAATGCTTATAGTTCTGGATACTTTGACTCCGATCAGCTTTCCTTCATGTTGGATTTCCTTTAATAAAAGGTTTAGTCCTTCCATTACCAATACAAATATAAATGGTGATAAAGGGCACCCTTGTCGTAATCCTCTTCCACTTTTGAAGAAGTATGTGGCCTATCTATTTAGTAAAACAACAAAAGACGAGGAAACAACGCATCTCATAATCCAATTGATCATCCTAATACCCAAACCAACTTGAATTAGGATCATCCTTAGTAAGTCCCAATTTATGCAATCATAGGCCTTCTGAAGATCTAGTTTCAGAACTAGGGATTTTAAATTCTTTTTTTTAATGCTATGGAGGCATTCATGAACCGTTCCAATGGCATATTGGATCTGTCTACCTTGCAAAAACCCCAACTGCTCCTTTGAAAGTGACCTAGACAGGATTGGATTTATCCGATTTTTTATTATCTTTGAATTAACTTTGTAGCACAGGTTACACAAAGAGATAGGTTTGTAATCCCCAAAGGAGAGAGGCTTGTTCACTTTAGGGATTAAGGCTAAAAAATTGATTATAGGCCTCCTGAAATAATACCTTTTAATCTCGATTCTTCCACCATTTCTAAGAGATCCCCCCCAACCAAATCGAAGAACCAATTAAAAAACTCAATTGTCCAGCCATCAGGCCCTGGACTCTTATCGACCTTGAACCTGGATAAAACTTCTTTTAATTCCCTCAAGTTTATTGGAATAAACAGGGCTTCAACTTCGGCCTCAGTTACCAGTCTAGAGAAAATACCCGCCACTTTAACTTGGTCACTTATTGAAGGAGTAACTTGCGCTTTGAAAAAATAATTAAAGTATTTCACAACCTCAACTTTTAATTTCTCCTGTCCATTATGTAGAATCCCCGATTCATCTCTAATCTCCCAGACGAACTTTCGATTCCTCCTGAAATGGGCAAAATTGTGAAAAAAATTGTGTTTTGATCACCACTTTGGATCCAGATTGCCCTACTACGTTATCTCCAGAGTTCTTCCTTTTCATTTAATAACCTGTTCCTTTCTTGCTCAAGATTTTTTAAATGTCTTTCCTCTTCTTGTAATCTCGGTCCTCCTAGAAAGTTATGCAAAATGGCTTTTATTTCTTCCTCCAGCTTCACCAAATGTGAAATAGCCTTGTTGCAAATATTTGCCCATTGCTTTGTGCTTGTCTTCAATTATTTGAGTTTCCATACCAACCTTCTCTATTTTCCACCCTCGCAAAGGAATTTAGGGTCATTCCAGAGCTTTTGTACCATATCTATGAAATCTTGATCCAACAACCACTGAGAATTTAATTTAAAGGGGTAAGCCTTATAGAGTGGAAAATTTTCCAATTGAAGTAAAACCTGTGCATGATTTGATACATATGGATATTCCACCCAGGACCTGTAAACACCAACATTCGAAAGAAGTTCTTCTGAAATCAAGAACCCGTCCAGTCTTTTCGCAATCAAGTCTGCACCAGAACGACCATTCCTCCAAGTGCGAACAACCTTCCCCGACTCGATGTCAATGAGATTATTATTTTGAAAGTAAGCTTTGACAAAACCAGCTAAAGGCCCCACTATGGAGGATCCTCCCCAAATCTCACCCGAGGATAAGGTCAAGTTCAGATCCCCCACAATAATTAATTTTTTAAGAGATAACAAACTGGAATCTGCCAACAGGTTCCAAAACTTTTTCCGCTCCAAGCAAGGACCATAGATGTGAAGCAAAGAAATCTCCCTTTTGCTAGCAATACAGATTCCTGTCAATACAATTCCACCACAGGTGAGATACAGAACCAGATAAAAAATGTTTGGGTCCCAAGTAACCAACAGTCCACCTAAATTCCCAACCAAATTAACAACACAACTAACCCAAGTCGGACGAAAAACATGCATGAAGGTTCTAGCTTTATCAGAGTGAACCAATGTTTCCTGTAAAAATACAATATCAGGGTGTGTTCTATCCAGAACATGATGGAAAAAGGCCAATTTTAGGGTGCCTTCAGTCCCTCTAAGGTTTAAGGAGAGTGATATCATTATTTCGCTCGAGCTAGGGCCTTCATTTCTCTAAGTGCCCCACTATCAGTGGAATTACGGGAATTAGTTTCCAAGGCCCCTAAGGTGGAAAAACAAATAACGGTAAGGTGGAAAATCCTTCTCTTTATCAATTATGTCTTGTTGGACTTGTTTTCCAATTGTTGCTAAGACAATATTCTTAGCATCTTATAGCTTGTTTTATCGTTTTGCATATTCCTTTGTGGTGTTGGGAAGCCCTCGTGTTCCATTTGACTATGGCAACAATTTTTTTTGTTCTTGTTTTAAGTTGTCTTTCCAATTTTTTATACAATGCATCATTGCTCCTTTCCTGGAACAATTCCTTCCAAGCCCAACTTGGCCTTTCCTCATTTGCAACCCATAGTAACAATATAAGTTTCAATCATTGCATCATTTCCTTAACCAATATCTCCTCAACATTAAATTCATTTATCAACATTTTCCAACACACCATAATGTTGCAATTATATCACTCTAGCTTCATATGGCGTTGTTTCAAAGTCCATTCTTCTTGCAACCAATACCAAACATTCATACTCTTTTCACTTCATATGCCCTCTCATACTTCCCATATGGAAGTAATTTCAATATCTTATGTTCTACTTTCAATTGTTACCCTTTGTATACTTAAAATGCTCTTAACATTCCCTACCTTTATTTCATCCAACAATTCACATTTACCACTAGAATAATTTCCTCAATGCTACAATATCTTCTAGTAGCTTAAGCATCCATCTTATGGAATATCATGCCTTTATATCTAGTTGTGATCAGATTTATCTAATTTCCTTTGCATTCTTTACACATAAGTTGTTGGTTCAGAACTTGCAACCCTTCCAAGCATATATATGAATTGCTCCTAAAAATGGTTCCCCCATCATACAAGCCACACATCATCTCATGAAGCTCTTGACCCTTTGTATACTCAAAATGCTCTTAGCATTCCCTACCTTTATCTCATCCAACAATTCACATTTACCACTAGAATAATTTCCTCAATGCTACAATATCTTCTAGTAGCTTAAGCATCCATCTTATGGCATATCATGCCTTTATCTCTAGTTGTGATCAGATTTATCTAATTTCCTTTGCATTCTTTACACATAAGTTGTTGGTTCAGAACTTGCAACCCTTCCAAGCATATATATGAATTGCTCCTAAAAATGGTTCTCCCATCATACAAGCCACACATCACCTCATGAAGTTCTTGTTCCCTTTTTTATTGGTAGATTCCTTTTTCCATATAAGGATTCCATAATTTGCTCCTTTGTAATTATCCTCTGCAACCCACATTACATAGTTTCCCTTCATTATCTCCAAAATACAAAGACTTGCATCCTCCTTTATGCATAGGTATGTCACTTATACTTGTCGATATATTCTAAGCCCTTATGCATGTCACTATTTCCTTGTTATATATAATAACCCACTACCATCAATAAGAGCTTCCACGGTCCTTCTTTGTTATCCATGTTAGCTCAAAGCACCATCAATCATTCTTAGTTCCTTCTCTCATCATGATTGTTCATGTAATACAATTTGCAAGAAATATCCGCCTTCTCAATTCAAGATATTTAGCCACTTTGTCAACAATTATTGTTATAATACTCTCATATTGAACATATATACTCATCAAGAGTGTTGACATTTTCTCCCAATACTCCTCTAAACCATCTGTGGTTAATCCTTCAACTTGCCAATTAACCAACACCTTTGACTATCATGCTTTGCTCATCCAATTTGTACCTCCACACCATAGTATAAGCATCATTATGAATTATTTGCAGTCTTCCTTAGTTATTTTCTCACCTGGTATTCTCATATATCATGCAATACTCATTTTCTGAAATTGAAACTACTTTGGAAGTCTTCCTCATTTGAAAATTGCATTGTTCACTCAAGCTCAAAGCCTTTGTGCCTACCACTTTCCACTATAGAATTTGCCTCTACAACTAATTCAAGCTTTGCACTAACTCGGTGTTCAACATATTTTGCTTCTCTTGAGCCCTTATAATTATCCTATTGTCATCTCTATAGATCTACACCTCCATCTTCAAGATCCTCATAGTTTCTATCAACTCTAATGGATCAGTTCTTTCTTTGTACCCATTGGATTCAGTCTCCTCATTTCCTACACTGATATCCGGGCCTCTATCTTCTTCTCCATGCATGTAGGGATATTGTCCATCTTCTATGTTATCTCTTTAATGGTACTCTCCAATGCTAATCTTAACTTATCCTTGTTGAAGCATTGAATCTTCAAGAAGTGTATGTACAAGAAAAACTATTAGTTACACCTCAATTCCAAGTTTGTAACATTTTTTATTTTATTTTGGAAAATATATGCACTTGGTAAGTTTTGCCTATTAGGGATACATGTCTCTTCTTCTTAATTTATGAAGAATTCTGAAGTATTTCTCCAATATCAGAGCCATCAAAATTATTCCCTTCTAAATTATTCTTCCAATGGCTACACACATACCAAAATTGAGCTTCTAAATTGGGAGTTATGGCTTTATGCAATCCTTTCTCCTCATGGACATTTTGTCAAATACTTAGCCTACAAACTACATTTTCTCAAAATTGGCATTGAGCTAACTTTCAAATTCAAACATTTCCTTCATTTATGCCTCAAAGAGTTACCCAAATACTCTAACAACCTTTCAATCTGGTAATTGCAACATGAATTCATCATTTGTAAGCTAGAAACATTATTTTTCCCAATTATTATCATGGAGAAATTTCATCAAACACTTGCCACAGAAACTACAATTTCTTCATAAACAACTAAACTTTTCCCCACTAATGTAGCCCCAAAACTGTAACTAGTAGCTTTGATACCACTATTTAATTACCCAATACCCTTTGTGCACTTTGTGGATATGGGGTACTTCTTTTTTCCTCTAAAATTCAAACCAATTCACTAAGGAATTAAACTTATTGTTTTATTATTAACTATTTCTATTAACATGTCATTGAGGGCATTGAATTCCCAATGCTCAACAGTAAGGATTAAACCCAAGGACGAGGCCTAATGAGACTCCTCCCTGTTTGGTATGGAATAATACTTTGGGTTAATGGTCCGACAACCATTTGATCGGCTTTAAAAGTTGTTTGATTTCTCTCTTTTTATTGTTTCATATTTTATGTCTATCTACTATAGAAAACAAATAAATGAAAGAGTTTGAAGAAGTATGTGTTGAGGATAACCTTTGGCGACAATGAATGAAAGCTATCTAAAGTTTTAGATTCTCAAAGAAATAATTTTATTAAGAACTTATTACTTATCAGATATTATCCAAGAAAACAATAACTAAATGACAACATAAAATAATAAACTTATAAAGCAAAACAACAAGAAATAATTCTACTCTATTCCAAGTAACATAAAAGAAGATTAACTAATAAAGGAAATAACCATTCACCAAAAATATCCAAAAAGTTATCCAACTGCATAAGTTAGCTTAATAGTATTGAAATTCTTACTAGATGCCTGAAATATTTACTCAGTTGCAGAATAATCCACCATGAATAAACACACAAATATTTGGTAAAACACCTTTGGCTTGTTTCGAGCTTATGAATTATGTTTTTGGAAATAGTTCTCTGCTAAGTAACTCAAAATTTCATTACAAATCCATCGACACCTTTTCCATGGTCGATTCCTCTATTTATTTTAAACTTTCTTACTAAACATAATAAGTTTTACGTCATGCAAAATTGAAAAAAATAAACAAAATCACATGCTAAGAAGACTAGTGTGCACTTGGTGACTCATCAATTGCATGCTCACCATTGTATTCTACCCATTGAGGGAACAAGTCCTCATGTCTATGCATGTATGAGAATTGGTGTTGGTCCATTGGCGAATTGAGGGTTTCCCTCATCTCTCTAAAACACTACATGTACTTGTCGATCTTTGGAATCAACCACTCCAACCTATTGGTCACTTTGAATTCGACAACCATATGCTTTCTTATTTGGCCACACTCCATGGTACTTATTTCCTTGATGCTTTTTTCATATTTATGAACATCTCCCCAGAAATTAGAAATCACTTCCTCCAAATGTCGAAAGTCATCTGGTGATCTGAACTTAGGCAGTTGAAGGTTTATCAAGGCCTCGTTTATATTTTCCCATGATTTAAGGCACTCTGTCTACTATTATTGCATTATTTTTTTGGGTTCAATAGATAAACCTACCCAATATTATGCATCTCCATGCATTTTTGTAACGCTATCATCTATCAGAATCTTAATACTGTGATCCTCACTTCCCCTTCCCTTTTGTATCTCTCTAATATATTCGATTTGATCCACTGTCTCGGCTTCCCCTTCACTCCACTTAAGCATTTCTTTATATGCCACATCGCATAATAAGGTTTTTTCCTGGTAATCTGCAATATTATTCATAAATGCAACATGTTATGTGCTTCATTTTCTATCAGAACGTTTTTTACTACCTCCTCCTCCTCATCCTTTGTTAAATATATTATATCTTGAGGAGGGACCTTTTTAGGATGAACATATGTTGACTAATCAGTGGGTTTTCATGTATCTTGTTGGGCTTCCTCCATCTATTTAGATTTCTCTTCCTCTTGTTGTTTTTCCTGCAATGCTTGATGTTTTATTAATTCTTGCTTATTTGTTTCTTCCTTCTCTTTACTCCTTTGCTCATGTACATCCTTTCTTTTTGCTTTGCTTCAGCTTTTATACTTCTTTGTTCAATTTCCTTTTGCACAACTTCCTCAGCTTGTTTCCTACACAACTCTTCCTTTGTCTTTTATTGAAGCTCATATTCTCAAGATGCCAAGTTCTTCTCTTCTACTATGGCCTGAGGCTCAATCTTTGTCTTTAGTCAAATTTCTTTTGTTATCCTAGATTCTTCTATCTCTCTCTCGACTGTCACATTTTGCGTTGTAGTTGCAACACTATGCATCATAACCTTTGTTTGTTTGTACAGAGAGAGGGTTTTGAAGATCATGAGATTGGGAGTAGGTTTCCTTTCTAGAACCTGAGCCCAACTTTGTGCATTTTCAGTACGTACCTCTTCATCCCATTTTCATGGGTGTAAGGCCAATTAGCAGTAACTTGATTAGCATGCTTAAGCACCAGACCTTTGGGGTCATGCCTTCGGTACCTTCCCAATTCAAATGCGTACTCTATATGACTTAAACCCTCTTGCTTGGCCTATGTAATATCCTTAACGAAGTAATAACCAAGTTGGAAGCCATAGGAGATACAAACTTTTTTTTGTCTTTGACCAAGGAAGCATTGAACCCTTGAAGAATGGTTTGGTAACAATTTTCCCCTAAGACAAACTTGTTAGGGACATATGCAGGTAACAAGTGAGGGGAGCCATTTGCTCTAGAAATTCTAATGTATGTGTATTTATCTTCAATATACCAATTCTCGATATGCGACAAGATTTTCCTGACTTGTTTTTATAACTAGGACTTGGTGAAAGATAATGAAATAAAGTCGACTCAGGAATAGGTCACATGTCATAGAGTATGACTTCTTATATGTATTCTCCCATGGCATGTTGAACTATACATGAACAGGTGGTTCTGACATATGCCAACTGACATTCATCTTAGAGAAGATATTCCTAGCACACATAACATCTAACAAATAAGAGGCAATATAAAATGAGGGCACTTCACCTAGAAAAGGGTTTTGAGCCTGTTGAATTCAGTCGCTAAGTTGTTTTGCAATGATGGCACCCTAATTGAAAATTTTCCTAGTAGTAGCTAATGTGTATACTAATTGAATCCAAGCCTCAGTAAACCATGAGACATCCTTCTCACTGTATAGTTGGCAAATCAATACCATAGGATACATATAAGGTTCCCTCAGACCTTTTACATTGTACCATCCTAAAGACCTATTGAAGAATTTCCTATCTTCTTTCCACCAACTAGCCACTACTTTATCCACATCATGTTGCTGGTGAAATGTTACCACAAAATCATTGTTGAGTAATAGATTTGGTTCACGTAACTTGTAATACTTGCTAATCTCAATGGGGAGAAACATGCCAACACATTACCCTTGCTCATCATTAGTTATGCAATTATTATTGTCAACGTGGATACTAATCCATTCTAATGCTTCAATACATGGGAAGACAGGAGCCCTTGCTGCAACCATGTGTAGCCGAGAGCGTTAGATATTTGAGAAAACTTAGTTATCTATTGCCCTGATGGCTAGGTCGTTGTGCAGTGTTGATGCAGGGTAATATTCATCCTTGAATTTAATGAAAAGTTCATTCTAAGTAGGAAGGAGAACATTAGTTCCCTCGATTGGATCGGTATTTCTGTATAGAGGTGGTTGAACGAAAACCTTCTTTAAAGGAATCTTGATTACTAGCTATACATTCTTTAGTGGCTTTTCTCCTTCAAATGGTACAAAAGTAGATGCTTTTCCCAAATGAATGCTCTTTCCTTTTGGTGTCTTCAAGGACTATCAAGCAGTGATTCTTCTTGGTTGCATTTTTTCCAGAATTGATGATGCAAAGAACTAGATGCAGAAAACAACCAAAATTATCATTTTTCCTCAAACAAAACTCTTCTCTATAGCGAATTCATAGACACTTGATCGCAAGTAACATCAATAAAAACAAGAGCTCGGTTTTAAAGGTTCTAGGGCCAAATCTCAGATATAATCTTAATCGTTTCAATGAGATTTTATAGATTTGCATGTTTAAATGCCACCATTAACCATTATGTCTGATTCCATACCATCTTTGATGATTGGTGACACGTATTTATGTCATTTTCTAACTTATCAATGTGTTTTCATATACATAGACATCGATGAGAAACCTAAAACATTCACAAGCTATCAAGACCTTTTTCCCTTATAAAACTCTCGGAAGGTTGTTCGCACAAAAGATGATGTGGCAGCTGACATGTATCCATATACTTATGTGGTAGGTAACATGGCATGTATGAAGTACGGTCAGTGATGTGGCATGATGACATGGCAGGTGACGTAGACCTATACGATTAGTGACGTGGAATTGTACGGTCATTGGGGTCGACAAAATTCATGCGGTAGGCTCAACGGTCAGGATTCATCCTTGTTCATGATCGGATGACTAAAACTTACCCATGGGAAAAATGGTTCATTGACATCAATGAGAAATATGTTACCCTTTTTTTTTCTCAACTCATAAGATTTCCCCCGACACCCAATGGCTTATTAGCGATCAACAAAATCTATTAATTCCTTACCTTAAAACTCTAATGAATTTTGCTAACGATCTATGGTTTATTGGTGATCGGTGGAATTCTTGACACTTTTTATTTCAAACTTATTCAAATTTCCTATGATTTCAATAGGTTATCAGTACTTTTCTTAAGGCTTGTGTCAACATCAGGAGTTTGGGTTGTCTTGACTCGTTCTTTTTGCCCCAATATTAATGGTCCTATCGATACTCTAAAAAACTTTTTGTTTTAAGATAATTTTAAATTATCTGTTTTCTTTTCCTTTTTTGTGCAAACATGAAAATTTCTTTGGATTTTTCCCAAGCTTTTAAATATGAATAAAAACGAGAGAAAAAAAAAAGCATCAACTCAAGGAAAACCAAAATGTTTTTCGCGAAAAACAAAACACATGGAAAAGAAAAATGACAAAAAGAAAGTGGTACCCTAAAATTGAAAAAAAAAATTGAAGGGTGTGTTGTAACAGCCCACCTCGTCACGACAACAATGCTGATAACCGGTGAATTTTTTTTTTGTTTTAGAAGTGTGCGCACAAGTAGAAGAAACAACCCCCTCGACTCTACGTCGCCACTCGACAACTAGCAAGACGCAACCATGAAGATTACCCCAAGAAGACAAGGGCACACATCAAGTAGGTGCGACAATAACGATTGTTGGGTTATGCACGGTACGATCTCGAGGAAGAATCCATAGTAGTGGATTGTACTAAATCTGCACAGGAAAGCAGGGCAATTTTATCTTGGTTCTCTGCTCTGGAGAGAGAGAGGGTCAGAGAGGCTCTCGGACGACTGCTCAGGCAGATACTCATAGTCTCCATCAGGGGTGTCGCAAGAGGGGGAACCCTGCCTTTAAAGGGCCCGAGACTCTAATACGGCACTGGATTCTTTATACGAAATAATCACACATGCCGACATGCATATTAAGGCTATAAGGAGACGTCTACATCCCGCCCGATATACGCAACCAAGCGGTACAATGATTACGACCGAGTACACTGCTACTTAAGAAAAACATGACCACTACGGAAGCGCAACCCAAGGAATTCTGATAGCAACCAACCATCATTAGATCGAGGCATTATCCACGACTCAACTAGCATTAGATTTCCGATCCATTACTGCTTGTAAATACCATTAGCTCACTAGTTGCCCTTCTACCCCTAAAAGAAGGTAAAGCCATAATTTCGATTCCCCCAATACTATGACCTAAAGATTGAAGGTACATAGTCTAAGACCTTGCATTTTTATAAGCTAACCAATTCGACCACATTCAACCACATAACCATAATGATAACAACAAATTATGTCTTCTCAAAAATCTAACAGGTCAGCACGTTACCTCACATTCATTCGATTATATAAATTTCTAGATCCATGGGAAGGCAACCATAACTATTCATTTAACAATATAACACAAAAGCAACTTAACCTAAGCTGATTTAATTCTCCTTCTTGCCATGAAATTATCTTAACAACCGTTACCATACATAGCAATCTAATTACCCACATCATTCTACGATAGGTTTCCAATCCTAACTCACTTTCTATAGCACCCTAACACTTCATTTAAGGAGTAAGGATTTTACATTTTGTGGTTTATAAAAACACCACTACACTAACATTCCCTAACCATCTATATCACCTTAACATTTCATTTAAGGAGTAAGGATTTACGATTTATGGTTTATAAAACAACACTACCCTAACATTACCATAACCAAATATATCACCATAACATTTCATTTAAGGAGTAAGAGTTTATGTTTTAGGGTTACAAAACAACACTACACTAACATTGCCATAACCAACTATATCACCATAATATTTCATTTAAGGAGTAAGAATTTACAATTTATGGTTTATAAAAACAACACTATTCTAACGTTATCATAACCGACTATATCACCATGACATTTCATTTAAGAAGTAAGAATTTACGTCTTAGGGTCACCAACAATACTACACTAACATTGCCATAACCAACTATATCACCATAATATTTCATTTAAAGAGCAAGGAATTACAAATTATGGTTTATAAAAACAATACTATTCTAACATGATCATAACCGATTATATCACCATAACATTTCATTTCAGGAGTAAGAATTTACATTTTAGGGTTACAAAACAACACGCACTAACAATTACCATAACCAACTATATCATTACTGAGCATCAATAGATAAGACTTCAATAGCCACCTTACCCCTCCTATCGTCGGGCACCACAAGTAAATTCCAATGCAAATTAATTAATAGAAGTCGAATTACAATGAAAGAACCTCAATAACAACGCCATCTATCCTTTACTAGTTTAAACTGTTGGGCGATATACTAAGGAAACGACGACAAGGTAACCACCCTCATTATCAATATGTGGTTAACTATAATAATAAACAACCCTTAATTGGAAGAAGCCCTGAATAAACAACAAATCAATCAATCTGTTAATAGTTTAAGGCTGTGGGGCGTACCCAGGAGCAGCAACGGTAACCTCCACCGTAATACCATTGCATCCAGCGACTGTCATGCATTAGATGAGCATTAACACCAATACGATCCACTATTGTCAGAAATCGGATGTTGTCAGGGAGAAAAATGATTCTGCCGGCTCAGTTATTACCGCCAGCTCATTGACTGTCGGGGTCTGCCAAAGTGTTGCCCGGGTTCGGCCAGCTCATTTACCAACAACCATTAAAGGGGGCGACCTGAATGGTAATTCGAGATTTTCATCTGGCAACAATTAGCTAGTTATTTCTGAGTTAACATTTCTGGTGACAACAAATTACGTTTGTTCCTTCCATCCATCAGGAGTACATTGATAACACAGCCGTCAGCACATAGGAAACTCGTGGCCGACTGTCTGCATCACAGTCCACCATTAAGGGCGATCGGGGGTGGGAAAGGACTGGTAAAACGCAGTCATACGTATTAAGAATATTATTATTTATTTTAATTTCAGACGCACAATTACTGAATGTATTAAAAATCAATGGCAGAGAGGGATTAGAATAAATGGAAAATAAACCTTGCCGAGTTGTTAACTCATTTAATATACAATTATTATGCAACGGGAAACAATTACAACGCCTTGTTGTCACCGAATTCTCATCTAATCGTTGTAATTACCTAACAGTAACTAACGAACCATTATATAATAGTTTGACTAACAAATTTAAGGGGTAACAATAAAATCGAATACATTGCAATTACTAATCAATAAATAAACTATGTCGGGTTTATCAATAAATACATCTTTGAAAGCACTGTTGGGCAGGGAGTTTTCCCCGAGGACATCAAGGTTGTGTTCTATTTCGCTCTGAGCGATTTGCCCAGTCGCTACCTCTTCAACGGCCGTCGAAGGCTGAAGGATTTGACAGACCAAGTGGTCAACAATCTGCTAAATGGCGAACCCTCTCTAAACGTTCTTCGATACTGGACTGATTTCCCTTTGTAATATTTATCTTGTCGTCACACTATCGAATCGCATTGTAAATATATTTCACGATTACTCAAACAGGAAATGGAACTACGGTTTAATTAATGAACTTGACTTATTTAAAACTACACCAATGTATGTGCAAGGCAGTGGTGCAGCGGTAACTGCTTCCAGGAAGCAACGATCGGGAAGGTAGATGGCATTAGGTTGGGTTCCCAATCCGTCTAAATTTGGTTAGTGGTTTTCCCAATCGATGGTCAAGTGAGGAACAGTTTATGTAAACTCGTTTTCCAACTCCGTCAGGCTCACGACTCTACCCAGAACATCCGAGACCGAAGACGCCCCAAAACGATCAGCTCAGTCATAAAAAAATTGCCATCAACACACAGTCAACCCATGGTGGATACAAGGGCGCCCTCCCTGCACAGGATCAGGCATTCAACGCAGACAGAGGTTAGTATCAACGCCATCCATAAGGACGTAGACGACAAATCCACGCAGGTCATGGTTGATGGAGCGCAGAGGGGAAACAACATATTTTCGCAGGGAGAAAAACAACGCGCATCTGCGCTGATAGTATTACCCCAGGGCAGTAAATACCCAGAGCCCCGAGTTAGAAATGCACAGTGACTAAGATACGACAAGATTCAACGCAACGCGGGAATAAACGTACACAGAGAGTTAGAAATTCACAGTGATACCACGAGCCACCGCGCCGCAAAGGAAGTTACCACAGTAGAAGTGAATAAAAAATCAATACTCAGCAATAAGTCACGATTCGGGTCAAGGGAAGGTGAATCCATGGCTACCAGAGGTGAGATAAATCCGCATGGCCGAGTTCTGAACGAATTCGACCAAGAGATAAATAAATACAAATGCAGTCTGAGGGTTTAAGCACGCAGGTCAAGGCACCGGAAGTATGAGATAACTAACATAAATTTTCCCCTTTTGGTATCAAGCAAAATTTTGACAGGTATTTCTTCAGTAAATCAGATCACAAGGCTGGTTGTCGAACTATTCATTCAGCGCATATGCTAGTAACAAGAGTGAGCAGAAATTAAGCATTCGTTATTCTCTAATTTAAAATAAACAGAAGGAAAAACCTTATTACAGAGGTAGTTCACACCAGTAACCAATTTCCTCCCTTTTTATTTACCACAAGTCAGCTAAGCTTAAATCTTAAGCAATCTATTATGCAAAATTAAAGAGCGTACCGTTGCCTTGTTGCTGCTGCAATAACTCCTAAGCTCCTCGCTGCTCCTGCTCCTGCTTGCCGACCGCAAGAACCCACCGGTACCTCCCAGCCAAACGCTAGGGGTACTCTTCTTCCCCCTCAGCGCCCCGAGCCGCAAAGGGGCCACACACAATCAGAGAGTAACTAGCTCCTCAGCTCGCCTCCAAGGCTGAGCTACCACTCACGTCTGCTGAGGATTCCCAACTCCTACCAGAAATCAGTCAGTCTCTATTCTCTCAGCATAACAATACTAATCTCAGCAAAAAGTCCCCTTCTTTCCCCTCTCCCTTTCTTTTATCCAGACTCAAACCCTAATTCCTCCCTCTTTAGGTTTTCCCTCCCTTTTTCTCTTTTGACTTTCTTATTTTTTCTTTTTAGTTTATTTTGTTTATATATTTCATTTTTATTTCTCTCTTCAAAAATTCAAGGGTATGTGCGCTCATTTTTTTTATTTCCTATTATTTTCACATGCTTAACTTTGTTTGTTTATAATTTGTTTATAATATAAATATACATATATATATATATTCATTTTTCTATTAATAAACATGCACTCATCATTTAATTTACCATTAATATATCTGTATATTTAGGATTAATGAGAGATTAAGGCGATGGCAAACCAGTATAGGGGAAAAGTAAATGTTTTACAAAAACGAATAAAGAGGATTTACGAGGAGGGATGGCGATATAGTAA
>ML802888.1:353548-376215 GCA_009831015.1 Picea engelmannii
TTCTGCATGGGCGGAATAATTCTGCAGTTGGAAGTATTTCTTCATGCCAAGCAACCATGTCTCGGCATCTTCCTCCTTCTTATGTTCTCCATCGAATGTTGGAGGCTTAATCTTGTTCATCTCCCCTTTCAATTCCTCCTTTCTAGATTTTCGATGTTTTCTGGTAGGGGACGGGCTTGGACTACTGTGTGTCTCCCTGTCAGAATGTCTTTGGGAGCGACTAAGATGTCGGCTACCACTCCTCGACCTACTTCTTCTCTCATGGGTTCTGCGACTCTCCGTCATACTTGAGTCTCTTCCCTTCTCGAGTTTCTTCTCTATTCTTTCCAGGCTCTTCAAAAATTTTAAGTTTAATTCACCTTGTCGATCCCTAACTTTCATGAACTTTCGGCTATCATCTCGGCGAGCCTTGGCCTCTCTTTGCAATCCTTCAATGATTTTCATTATGTGTCCTTCCTTATCCTTCTCTTTTCCATGCCCATTAGAGTTCGATCCTTCGACTCCCAGGTTAACATCCTTTCCTTCCCGTTCGTCTTTTGTTTCAGGGGTAATCTGCACCTTTCCCCACTCCATACTCGGCGTTGGTTAACTGGAGTCCTGGCCTCCGTTAAACTCTGCACATGCACTGTGTAATTAAATTCGAAGTTTGTCAGGCCATCAAAACTTCACGAACAATCCACAACATTTATAAGCCAATACGAACAAGAACAAAGACATTTCGATTCAAATGAGTTTTCTGAGCTCTCGTTTGGCTCTGCAATTTTTGGGTTTTCGAAACTTTCATTTTTGGCATTTCGAGACTTTTAGGCCTTCGGGTTTTCAGTACCTCGGGACTTCGGGTTTTCGGCACACGGGAGTTCATTTTGCAGTGACTCCCAACCTCTTGTCACTCCTATCCCCGAAATCCGATACACGGTTTCTTATACGTGATCCAACGATCCTCGACGAGCTAGATCTAATGGTCCAGATCCTTTTGGGGTTTTTGGGCTTCCAAATGCCGATGCGCTCTAACTTCTGTTAGCCCTCCGGGCTAGACTCGTGGTCCACACGACCTCCCCTTATATCACCGCAGTCATACCTCCTATCGAGGTTTTGGACTTTCCAATGCCGAAACACGTATGTCCTCAGGATTCGCGATCCTCCGAATCTCGATTTCCTGATGTGGCTCTCCTATCGGGACCTTTTCCGAAGGCTTCGATCGCTGCCACGCGTCCCCTCAAGATGGACGGTCTTGATCGCCTCTCGCTATTTCGCGACTCTAAATGTCTCGGCGTCTTGTCTCCAGGACTCGCGAAATGCCGAACCTCGATGCGCCGGTTTGACTTTTCTATAGGGACTTTCCCTGATAGCTTGGACCTTCGCCACGCGTCCCCTACAGATGGACGGTCTTCGTCCTTTAGCGGTTTCACGAAGTCAGATGCCGTTGACCTCTCGTCCTCCTGAATCCCGATATTTCGACATACGAAATGCCGACAGACTCTTTATTATCGCCACCTGTCCCTTCGAGATGGACGGTCCTGACTAATTCGGGATTTCGTGTATCGCGATTTCCACCCTCCTGTGAAATATCCAAAGGGCTTTAAACCCTGTGCACACTTTCCAGATCTGATGGTCACGAGGGTTCGCCTTCCCTCCCGAACAGATCCCAAGGCTCCAACACTTTCGGGTGTGGAGTCCTCTCTCTCCCTGTGGACTTATACCACACTGACCGCGGTTTCATAACACCGCTATACCTCCTGAGCTCGTAATCACGGTCAAGCAACTACCTGACACTTCGGAGTAATCCAGGGTCCGAAATTGGCCTTCCAGACCCAATTTCCCCTCGCATTCTCGGTCCAAAGACCGCTCCACTGGCCCATCTAGGCTCAGTGTCGAAACCTTGGCTCTGATACCAAACTGTAGCGCACCTTTTCTGGCTACCAAGGTTTAAACGCTATTAAAAGAAGACTATAACACCACTTTGTACATAACTCATACAGGTATTATAAATCCCATGCATTTAAACAAATCAACACTTTCTACACAGAGTATTCATATGAGTTACTGCCATAATTAATAATCAATAGCATTTCATACTAATTCATATACACAGCGGAATTTCATGATAACATAAGCAGTAGAGTCATGCAAAACATGATTAAAACATAAACAGATACTTATCTTTTAACAGTGGTAGAATCCACCAACCAAGTGCAGGCCTTCCACGAACCTCCCAGCCTTAGACCACACTGCTCATCAGCTCAGCAGTGGGTCACCCCCGAGCTGGGACTAAGCTCCACCCCAAGACAAGGAATCCTAGGCTAGGCTGAGGTTACAGGGAAAACAACACACAATCACAAGGAAAGGATTCTCTCCCAGGAACCTCCCACACTCACTGCCCACAGACCCTCATTCCCCACATGCCTGTTCCACCCCAAAAGTATACACCTTCTCTGTCACCTGGACAGTCCTTCGGCTGCTAATCTCCCTTGCCTTGGGTTACAGGAACAGGCCGGACCGGAAGTCTTCGGGCTCTAGGGCAGCTACAAGGTTCCTTCCAGGAGTTCTCTCCTTCCTCTGCGCACTCTCTCACCTAGAGGGAGTCGCTCTCAGGCCAACCAGCCACACACAGTCCAGTACTGCGTGGCCTCAACAATCCCATAGGAAAAACAGACACAAGCTCAATCACCACTAGTTCAGCAATCACAGAATGGTCTGACGGTCACGGCTTCGGAACAGGGAATGCACACACGGGTTTTCTCAGAGCCAGACACAGACTTTTCAAATCACAGGGATGCCCCCAATGTTCTCTACAGGAGTCAGGTTGGTCGTACTATCCCCGGGCTCCGTACGCGTTCAGACAATCCCCCCCCCCAGAATGGAGGAGGAGGAAGATGAACCCTTCTCACGGCTCACCCTGGTCGTTTATTTGCATGCGTCAGGGTTGACACCTATCACCCATGGAACTGCATGCGTTCCACCAGCACACATCACCCTTGTACGTCCTCCCTTGCCAAAACTTAGGATAAAACACAAAATGCACATGTCTTTTTGGAATGATATTAAAATATTATTCCCAGGCTTGGCCCCCAGGCTCAACACTTAGCCCCTTTCCCACCTTCCAGCCCCTAATTCCTTGCCCACTCTGTGGATGCTCAGTCCCCCTTCACTCATTCATCGTGGTCGGTCTGCACCTGGCGGTGTTTACAATTTTATTAATCGTTCTGCATGATTACATATACAACAACAGGTTCCTGGCCTTCAACACTTAGGCTCCCTGGCCTAACAAACACATAAGCCTCCAGCTTATAAGAACTCGTCTCACCAACCTATAAAACACAATTACAATTTCTTTTAGAACATGGTTTACTACGGGGCTCGACCTTGGGGACACTACAAATGATGCCTAGGAAATAGAAGACAAGCTTCGAGCTTGTGGGAAGTTTTCATATCAGATTAAGGATGAAGAGTTGAATGTTGAGGAACAAGAGAATGAGCATGATCAACAAACTCTTGATTTGGATCCATGTTGTTATGAGCAGAAGGTTGATTCTTTAGTTAATTTTCCTGGAGTTTTCAATGGTGATATTTTTGTAGATGAACATAATCCACTTCTTGAAGAGCAAGTTGTTGTCCCAATTTTCCTAGTTGATGACATTGCAGGGGTTTATGATTTGCCTAGATATGATGGTGAGTATGATGCTGATTTTTTAGAGTAGCCAGATGTATGTTTTTTCATCGGGAGGTGTTCTATTTCAGCAGTATGATGAAAGCACTTGGCCCATATATGACAGTTATTCCATTGAGCATGAGGAAAGTTGTGAGTCAGCCGAAAGTAATTCTTTGTCGTTATCTTTTTCTTCATTTAAGATTTTGAAAGAAAATTTTAAAATCATCAATGAAGCTGAGGAGTGTGAGTTGATGCAAAGTCATATAGACTCACTGAAACAAATTGACAACTCTATAATTCAGCAACATCCTTTTCAGGTTTTCAATGATCTTGTAGCTTGTTATTTGGAGGATCTCTGTAGTCAAAATTTTCATCCTTTGATCAGTTGTAGGTATGAAAATGAAGGTGATCATGAGCTAGTGTCAAAACCAGCTATGTCCTAGTTGACAAGAAGTGTTTCATTGCAACACTCTTATCAAAATTTTCATCCTCATTGTGACAGTCATCAAGTTGAAATGCATGGAAGCAAGAGAGCAATTGGAAGGTTGATACAAAGATCAATTTGCATTATTTTGATGATCCTTTTGCACAATGTTTGTATTCAATAAGTGGGCCTAAGTTTTTAAATTTTGTCAAAGTTGAATTTGTTTCCCAGTTTTTATATGACTTGACATTAACCAAAGTTTTCCTTTTACCCCTGAGGAAACACATGAAGGAATTCAACCAGTGGACAAAGTGTTTGCAAGATTACATTGAATTTTTGACTTCACATGATCAAGCAACTTATAGTTTAGTTCAGTAGGTAGGTGTGAATAAGCTCATTTTTTGAGCATCCTTTCGTAGTTTTTAGTTTTGGTTTTCAACAGTGAGTTCTATAGCAATGTATAGTTTTCAGTGTTCAGTTTGGGATGGTTTTAGTAGAGAGAAAGTCAGTTTTCAAGTTGCTGGCAAATTTTGCGATCAACCCAATGGATTAAGCACCTAGTATGCAGAGTTCTTTGCAGCTCGCAGGGAGCATACCATCCCCCATGGAGCCTATGTTAGCACACAAATTTTCATCATAAAATTTTCACCCTCACACCAATTTCACTACCCTATTGCCCATTTTGTCAACTTTGCCTTTCTTTTTCAAGCTATCTAATATGCCAAAATTTGGATTTCAAAAGGATTTGGATGCTCTCGTTTGTATGTTCTCGGGCTTGCTCATGAAGCCACCAAGAATGCTCATGAAGCGTCGAGGAGACAAGGAACTGGATTTGCCTCCTAGTAGTGGAAATGTTATAAGTCTCTGGGATGAAAATAAAGATTTTGGTTACCAAGCATTCAACAGGAAATACAACATAGATGAATTCTTTGTAACTATAAAAGCATTGGCTTAAAGGTTTGGAAAGATAGTTATATGTTCACAGGATGATGTTGCGCAACCTTTGCTAGAAGAATTTCAAGTGTGTTCCGACTTTTCCGAACTTCAAAGTAAATTTTACCACGGCTTCTGTAAGTAGCAGTTGTGGCCACTATTTCATTAAATGCTCCCCTTTTCACCAGATCATGGAGGCCTTTTTTATCGATCCTTGTGGTAGGATTATGCCTCTCCGAATAAGATGTTTGTATACAAGGACTGGAAAATTTGACAGATATATTGTAGTTCCAAGTCTTGATGTTCGTGGCAGACAAGAAATTTCAGATCTTTGTTTGCAAAATTAGTCTCTGGTTGAAGATGTGAATATGAAAAACCATTGCTCATGATACACCTGGTCTTAATGGTGCAAATTTGGTAAACCTTATCAACATTACAGCCATCAAGTCAATAGTTTATGGCAGGGGATTTTGAATGGATAGATGAATGGATATAGTTTATGCTTTCCAGATAGTTTCGTGGACTGGCAAAGTAGCTTGCATTATTGGATCTTTGAGCAGTATGTAATCAAGCAGTTTCAAGTAAAAGATCAAGCAATGGCCAAAGTTTGAAAACAGTCATAAACAAAGATTGTACAGCAAGTTTTTACCATAATGCTACGAAAGTGCTGGAAACAAAGATTTCACAGCGAATATCCATAGGCTCATTGCAACTGTACATTCAGCTAGAACTGGTGTGCATTTGATTTCCAGCTGGAACAAACCTCCTCCAAATCTTCAAGTGAATGAAAGAGGGACAAGTGTTCTATCATCAGATCTTGTAGCTTGATGCGTCTTGCAAGCATTAATCAGCCTAGACAAGACCGTAGAAATTAGCGATTGGTTATTTTTTATGTTGTAACCTTTTGCTACGAACTCCTAGGATGAAGGGAACCCTATGTAAATAATTGATATCGGATTCGTAAAGGGAAATGAATAAAGATGGGATATATATTCAAGAATGTTCAATGATAGAGGGGTTCAGTCTTGAGACCAGAGAGAGAGTTTGAGTAGGCAGAAATCTGTGTGTGATGATTTGTATGCCTGAGGGCATTTCATGATGTAATCATATATGCCATTAGAGATTCTTGAAAGTTGTGTTGTCAGCTTATGAACTGCTCTATTTTTTCATTTCTTTTATATCTTCTTGCTTGCATAAATTGCAGAGTTTGAGGATCAATGTCTGCCTTTGATTAATAAAATTTTGATTAGCAGAGGATCTGTTGTGACTTGCTTGTTAATCATTCTTTTTGTTCGAGTAGATTTCATTCACTTTTGCAGAGAGTATTTATATTAGGTGAATGTTCTGCTTTATGTTTTTCTTCTTCTTTCTTCTATTTTCCATCACATATATTGTTGTATGATAACTTAGCTTAATTACCTTTGATTTACAAAATGATTATGACTCCATGCCCAATGCAATATTATTGATCTGCATTTAATTTATTTCCTTCTCCTTTCTCATAGAGTTTTGTTGATCCACCTACCAAACCTGTTTTAATTATTCATATTCAAATGGGTATTGGGCTTATCCTTATAGCAGTCTAAGGGTGATTCCTAGTGCTAACAAGGTGAATTCCCAATTTCTAGTGAGTTTGTCTTTCTCATAATTGAATAACAATTCTCCTCAAACTCTCGTCTCCCCTCAAACCTTGAAATTTGAACCATCATAAACATAATTCTCTTGCATGCAAAGGTAACTTAAATTACATGGCACGAAGGGGACACATATCCCTTCATGCACTAATCCCCCATAAGGCTTAATTAATTGGTAAACCATAATTAGCTAATAATCAAAGATATAATTTTTACATTTTACAATACTTTGGGTGAGCTCCCTTACTAATTATCCTTCGTTAGCCTACTAAGCCCCCTTGTCTTTCCCTTCTTATGGAGTCATAGCCCCCCTTCTTTTTGTCCTTCTCTTTTGAAGTCAGTGGTGTACTTTTATTAATATTCAATGTTCGATTACAAATTACATTATTCAACTTATAGCCATTCAAAATGTATATACACAACAATGAATCGGGGATCAAAATTGGGGTATTACAATTAATATGTTGAAAACTAGAAAGGAATTGGAAAAATACCTGAAAATAATTGAAATTTACCTTCATAAGGTAAGAGAAGAGGATCAATCGAGCTCCAACAATATCAATAGTAGAATGTACATCTAAGAATGGACAATTGTGGAGGAAAGGAGGACTCTCATCCCAACCTAATTCCTCAATTTGAGGAGTTGAGGTCATCAAGTCGACAACCCTCAAACTATCACTAGTCTCAAGCATGTCAAAACATCCACACTAGTCTCATGCATGTCAAAACATCCACATAAGTTTGTACATGAGACAATCAACCAAGACTGCCCCCTAGCATAAATAGATTCCCATTCCATTTAAATAAGAAAATTTCCAACCCAAAAACATGGAGGAAGTTAAACTAGAGATGGCCCTTTTCTATAACCAAAAAAATACAAAATGAACTCCTTGTTCATCCCCCTTCCCCTTTTCATGGCCATCTTTATAAAATAATAAAAACTACATGCCCTTTGCCAAGTGGGAGTGTATAAATTCTCCCAAAGTTCCCCTTTGTTTTATTAATTCATTTTAGGTGCATTTTTTTTCTTTATTTATTTTTACGAAATCATATTCCCTAATACCATGTATGCATCATTGGCATATAATGTTGCTTAACTATATACCAAAATGCACTTATTAGTACCTAAAAAGACTAGGGCACATAGACAAGCATCCAAATGACCAAGAAGACATGCAAAATAAATCATAGAACAAAACAAAACATCGTTCTTACTTCTATGACCTATATTCATCAATATGAAGGGTGACTAATGAAGCTTTGAAGGTTGTGTCATACTCATGACCCTGACCCATGTGGCGAGATGATACAAACCCCTTCGTGATCATGGACCCTCATGAAGGTATAGTGGTATTGATGTTCTTATTGTAGAAAACATAGATGAGCCCAAGGTCTTTCATCTTGTGGTACATGCCATCATCATTAGTCGGCCATTAGTATTAACATAATCAAAATCAAATGAGTAGCATTCTTACTGGTCAATTCCTTAGGAGCATCATATCACACCTATATGAAATCACAACAATCATGTGATCTTATAACATCTCAACACAATTCATAACATCAATTCATTGTATTTATTATTATATTACTTTGTTTGTGCACACTATGACCTCAATTATCGACTAGTCTACATCTTTGACACGTGTTTATATACATTAATAACAAGAATTCAAGAAGTCATAATATCCATGCATTTAAACTAAAACAAGGAAGTTAGGCAAAATGTTTGTTAATTAATTATTGTCATACTAGAGTCATTTCTCACCAATCAAGTAGGGGTCATCAGGTTGGGTCATTACATCACGGCCAGAAACTTAGAAATAATCTTGTATACATAGCTACAAAGTGCAATTAGCCAAAACGCATCAAATGTTTATGGATTGTCCGCTTTTGGCATGAGTGTAAAGAAGGTTGTGTTGAAAGAGACATGCACTCTGCCACTAAGTCTTGCTTCCTCCACCACCCGTAATAGATCATCACCCAATAAGTAAATAAAACTAATAAAAAATCTACAATCCACCCATCCATGTCTCGAATTTTGTCTTTTTGAAAAGAATCCATCACACCCAACTGCTCATCATCAGACACCTCTTCATACAGTACATGGTTGTCTTCTTCAGTAACCAATTGGGGAAAATATGGTGCCACTTTGAAAATTTTAGATATATTTACATCTTCAAGCTTCTGATAAATGGACTTAAAGTGTCTCACTCCCAACTCAGCTAGACCCTTGAATTTCATAACCACCTCGCCATCCTTATTCCTCATATTGTACATAGTATTAATTTTTTTTTGTAATTTGTAAACTAGTGGAAATATTCACTATTTTCATCTCTAAGCTCCAACCAAGTCCCATGCTTTTCAATCTCCATTATGCCTCCTAGTCATTCAACAATTTTCTCTTTCTAGCCTCCAATTCCTTTAATATATTAAGTTCTTCTTCACTAAAGGTACCATGTGCATTCACATTGAGTAGATCATCAATAGATACCTCTATCTATTTATATATTTATCTTTGTCTCGATGCCTTTCCCCTACCCAAGCCATAACCTTACCTTTAACTACTTTAAAAGACTCTACAAATTATTCAGTGGAAGATGACTTGAGACCCTCCTTATATTTTTTCCAAGTGCCTTTTACATTTGTTTGAAGTTATTCCTTAAGAAACCATCCTCAATTAAACTTGAAAGGACTAGATGGTTTGTAATCAGATAATTATAATTGTAGAAATATTGGGTAATGATAAAAAAAAAAACTTTACTGGCAATGACCTAAACTCACACCCTATCCATACCTTGTAGAATCTCTTCAAATACAAGAAATTTGTCAAGGCGCTTTGAGACAAGATTGTGTCCCACTTGGCTGTTTCTCCAAGTACGTCTAATGGAGATGGGTTCCACGTCAACCAATCTTTCCACCTCTATCTAATGTAGATTCAACTCTGCTAAATTGTCCCCACTTTTCCAACCCCCCCCATACTACACTTTTGTTCACATTAAAAATTAAATCGCCTCCAGTAATCATTCTACCACTCCTAATCACATGTAACGGAAATATTTTATCCCATAAAAAGTTGTTTCCCTTCATAAGACACACACACATTCATCACAGTAATAGGTTATCCCAATACCTTACTGATGAATTCCATGCACAATCCTGAAAAGAAAAACAAATGAATTTTCCAGAGTCAAGCTTGATCTCCACACTATAATTATGCCCCCAGACTAACCTATTGAATCTAGGGAAATAAAATCCTAATCCTTTAGGGATTTCTTAAGACTACTAACTATCATGTCTCAATTCCCCATAGTTTCTTGTAGCAATAGAATCTTTGGCTTTTGCAACTCAATGATTATGTTTATTTTATATGGTTAACGCAATGTTCTCGAAAATATTTTTCGTTATCAATGTTGCATACAAATTAATTTAATATTTGGTTAATGAATTACTCTCGTCAATGTTTCAAATAAAAAATTGTATAATTGTTTTGATATATGTTTGGAAAAACGTTACAGGAGATCTATTTCTCAAAAATATCTTTTTACAGTGCTTATTCTATTAGCATGCCTTTGCACCTTCAAGGGCAAGCCCAAGTGTATATTAAGTCGTTTATTCCCTAGAATTAAGCCCAGAACAAAAGAAAGGATAAATAATATCGATACATGTGTTGTTGATAAACCACTTGCACCTACTACATGACTATACCCATATATGTTTATCAAAGCTACAAATATGGAATAGAGCCACCCACAAAAGTACAACCTTGCAACCTTGTATACAAATTTTGTACAACTCATATACCAAGAGTTCTTCCTCCTATATTGGTATCAAAGTTGAACACATGACAAGATACAAAAATGATAACCACATATAAAAAGAAGAGATACTTAGACACCATAAAAAGTTACTCGATAAAGAGTATTCTTGGGCCACCTAGCTTTGTGAAGTTGAACTTCTCTAACTTAGAACCAACATCGATAGAAGTGGGGCCTTTTTCGTTAGTGAAGACTGCATGTCATAGTGCAATTATGCATTCAACATTGTTTCTATATAGTATAACATCCTATGCTTGTGCTTCTCACTCTCATCCTCCTTTTCAATAATTCCCTGACATCGATAGTAGTGGAGCCTTTTTATTCAATATTCCTTGTCACTATGAAAAGTTAGGAGGTAAAGCGGGGGATCTCCCTTTGGTTCAACAAACTTCATAGGTTTTCCTTTTGGTTACCTTCTTCGACTAAGAATGAAATGGACTAGGAATGATTGGATTCCAAAATGATAACTTCATTGGTTAGCCAATTAATTATTTTATTAATTTATATTCTTACCTAAATGAAGTTATAAGCTTGAAACTAATAATTTACCTAAGTGATCCAAGACATTTTGGTTCTTAGGTATTAAATAAGATGGACGAGTTACAAATCCTTAACAAAGTTGATATCACTTTTGGATTCCCCTTGAAATATCACCTTCAGATAACATATCTGAAGGGATTTTTCCACTATGGTGTTCCTTAATAGTTGAAACAAAGTACTTATAGAAATATAAATGCAAAAAGTAAATAAAATGGAACTAAATTAATGAAACAACAAAAGTAGGCAAGCATTTATTGATATTCTTATTGATACTCACTTGTGTCTTCAAGCGGGGAACCTCCAATCAAGTATAGCTCCAACACAATATCAATCATTTGGTACTTGATTACATAACTTCTACTACTATAAATAGTTTATGACCACCAAAACTCTAACCACTTAGTAGGCCTTCATTAATTAGGCTACAACAACTCATTAGTGGGCCTTCATTAATGAGGCTACAACAACTCATTAGTGGACCTTTTTTAATGAGGCCACCTTACATTTATTAACCACACACTATAACTACCATAGTGGGCCTTATTTAATAGATTCAATGACCACAATACATTAAGCGACAATCTATCTTGTTAACTAGAGGAGTTGGGGTGGGACCCTCCTTAAAAAACAGTCTTGTCCTAGAAATTGGGGATGAGGAAAGTGTTGGAGGGTAGGGGGTTTCCATGTGGCATCTTTGGTTGTGTGTCCTTCCATCATATCAAGAATTATTGGATAGTGCATTGGCATACGTGATGCTCTCTTTTTTTCAAAACCACCTTAGGCTACAACCAAATGGAACCCTTGTAATCCAATTCTAGGAGGATGGTTTGAACTCTACAATTTGGCGTGACCACTTTCTTTAAGCAAGACACATGAAATATTAGGTGGATATTAGAGAGGATTGTAAGAGCCAACTTTTAAGCAACTGGGTCAATACAATGGAGTATAGTATAGGGTCCATAAAACTTGGTTGAGAGCTTCTAGTGGCTCTTCTCCTTGAGTGATGTTTGCTTATATGGTTGGAGATGAGGGAACATTTGATCCCCTTCCTTAAAGTGGTTGCAATATACCCAAACATCTATTATGTTTTATTTAATAATATATGTTTATATTTTTATATGGTCATTACTAATGGTTGCACCTTTTCCTAAAGGCATGACCATTCAACTCTCACGTGCATAAATACGTGTACCTTTGTACCTTATGAACATGTCAAGAAATTGTCCATATATATATATATATATATATATATATATATATATATATATATGGATGCTCCAAGTGATATCAGAGCATTTTTGTATATTAAGTTGTTTCTTCCCTACAATTAAACCCACAAAAAAGAAGATGATAAATAATATCAATACATATGTTGTTGATAAACCACTTGCACCTACTACACAACTATACCCATATATGTTTATAAAAGCTACAAATATGGAATAGAGACACCCACAAAAGTACAACCCTGTGAACTTGTATAAAAATGTTCTACAACTCATATACCAGGAGTTCTTCCTCTTATATTGGTATCAAAGTTGAACACATGACAACATACAAAAATGATAACCACATAAAAAAGAAGAGATACTTAGACACCTTAAAAGGTTATTTGACAAAAGAGTCTTCTTGGGCCACCTGGCTTTGTGAAGTTGAACTTCTCTAACTTGGAATGAACATCGATAGATGTGGGGTCTTTTTCTTCAATGAAGATTGCATGCCATAGTGCAACTATGCATTCAACATCGTTTTTATGTAGTATAACATCTTATGCTTGTGTTTCTCACTCTCATCATCCTTTTTTATAATTCCACAACATCGATAGTAGTGGAGCCTTTTTCTTCAATGAATACTGTACACATCCTAGTGCAAGGCTACATTCATCATCATTTCCATGTAGTATAAAATCCTATGCTTGTATTTCTCACTCACATCCTCTTTTTCCATGTTATTATCTTTCTATCAATTTCAGCATTGTTAGGGAGCTTCTCCCCTATAACCTAAATAACCTAGCACAACTTAGCATCAAATAAGCATTCATATTCCATGCTCCTTGAACTTTTCACACTGCCATCTTGGTTAGGAGATGAGAAACCATTGTGCAATAAGACATTTTCATATGGCTCCCACATGCCAAATTTCTTCTTAGGCTACTCATTATTTCCTCAATATCCTCTTGGCTAACCCCTTGGTCCTTTACCACCTACCATTGTTATGAGCACCAACCTTGTTGTTGTTCCCTTGATGAAATGAATTGAGGCAAGCACCTCAATATTAGGCACAAAAGTCAACAAATTCCTTTTCATGATGAAAAGTTAGGAGGTAAAGTGGGGGATTTCCCTTTGGTTCAACAAACTTCACAGGTCTTCCTTTTGGTTACCTTCTTCGACTAGGAACAAAAGGGACTAGGAATGATTGGATTTCAAAATGATAATTTCACTGGCTAGCCAATCAATTATTTTATTAGTTTATATTCTTACCTAAATGAAGTTATAAGCTTCAAACTAATAATTTACCTAGGTGATGCAAGATATTTTGTTGCTTAGGTCTTATATAAGATGGATGAGTTATGAATCCTTAACAAAGTTGATATCAATTTTGGAGTCCCCTTGAAATATCATCTTCAGATAACCTATTTGAAGGGATTTTTCCACTATGGTGTTCCTTAATGGTTGAAACAAAGTACTTATGGTAGTATATATACAAATATAAGTGTAGAAAGCAAATAAAATGGAACTAAAGTAATGAAACAACAAAAGTAGGAAAACATTTACTGATATTCTTAATAAAAAACAATTTTCACTTGCATCTTCAAGGGGGGAACCTCTAATTGAGCAAAGCTCCAACACAATATTAATCACTTGGCACTCGATTACATAATTTCTAGTACTATATATAGTTTATGACTGAAAAAACTCTAACCACTTAGTGGGCCTTCATCAATGAGGCTACCACAACTCATTAGTGGGCTTTCATTATCGAGGCTACAACAATTCATTAGTGGACCCTTTTTAATGAGGCCACCTTACATTTATTAATGACACACTTTAGTGGGCCTTATTTAATAGATTCAATGTCCACAATACAATAAGTGACAATCTATCTTGTTAACTAGAGGATTTGGGGTGCGATCCTAACATGCCCTCCCCCTTACAAAACAGTGTTGCCCTTGAGATTGGGGATGAGGAAAGTGTTGGAGGGTAGGGGATTTCCATGTGGTATATTTGGGTTGTGTATCCTTCCATCGTATCAAGAATTCTTGGATAGTTTTTTGGCATAGGTGATGCTCTCTTTTGTCCAAAATGACCTTAGGCTACAACCAAATGGAAATCTTGTCATCCAATTCTAGGAAGATGGTTTGAACTATGCAATTTGGCCTGACTAGTTTCTTTAAGTAGGACACATGAAATATTAGGTGGATCTTAGAGAGGGATTGAAGAGCCAACTTGTAAGCAATTGGGCCAATACATTAGAGTATAGAATGGGGTCCATAAAACTTGGGTGAGTGCTTCTAGTGGCTCTTCTCCTTGAGTGATGTTTGCTTGTATGTTTGGAGATGAAGGAACACATAATCCCCTTCCTTAAAGTGGTTGTAATATACCCAAATATATATTGTTTTTTTAATTTAATAGTATATGTTTATATTGTAATTATTTATGGTTGTACCTTTTTCTAAAGTCATGACCATGTAACTCTTACGTGTATAAATACACGCACCTTTGTACCTAATGAACATGTTAAGGTATTATGTGTGTGCGTGTGTGTGTGTCCACACACACACACACACACACACATATATTTGGATTGCTCTAAGTGGTATCAAAGTGTCTTATCTCCACTGGCCCATGGTATTTATTACCAAGTCCATTTTTTTTTACCAACTCAGAATGTTAGCCTACCAATATGCTTTTTGAATAAAACTTAGGGAGAATTAGCCATAAAATTGACGATCTGCAAACAAAATTTAACCAAGAAAGGTTGTAATTCAAGGAGGCATTGTTTAAAGACTTTCATGAAGAAATTAATTGTCTAAATTTGCATGTGGAATCTTCCAAGAACGATCAAGGTGTGTTACGTGGAATTGTTTCCCAATATAATGGAGACATGCAATTTCATAACAACTTTAACAATCCAAGGTTTGATGGTTCTCTTGATCATAACTATATCAAGGAACCACAAACTCTAAATAGTTTTAATCAGAGTGGAAGCACCGACACTAATATCAAAAAGAAATGGAGAAGAGAGAGGTCCCTTGGCAAGAAATATTGGCAAACTACTACTCCTCCCGAAAGCAACAGTGGCTTATGTCGGCGTGTAAAAGAATGGAAAAATGCTATATTTTCTAGAAGAGGTCATAGAAAATAAGAGGAAAGAGAAGTTGAAAATTGGAAGGTTGATTGCAGATCAAAGAATACTTCACTAAGAGAAATAGCAGGAAACAAACATCGAAAAAAATGAGAAGGAAAAAAATCCTAGCTATGCGGTTATGCAACCACATATTGGTTTTATGACCCTTAAACAAAATCAAATCAAGAATGTTGATCGATACTTGCCATCATCGGCAGTGGCTGCTGAGAGGGAGTTGAACATCACAAATGATAAGAAAGATAAATTATGAGGGATACCCCAGCCATTACAAACACCAAGTTCCTCCACTCAAACGCAATGTCCCACTTCTTGTCCATGAGTGAAATGGACAAAAAACAGAGAATGTTAGCCTACCAATATGATTTTTGAAGAAAACTTAGAATGAATTAGCCATAAAATTGACGATCTCCAAACAAAATTTAACCAAGAAAGGTCGTAATTCAAGGAGGCATTGTTTAAAGACTTGCATGAAGAAATTCATTGTCTAAATTTGCATGTGGAGTCTTCCAACAACGATTAAGGTGTGTTGCGTGGAATTGTTTCCCAAGATAATGGAGACATGTAATTTTAGAACAACTTTAACAATCCAAGGTTTGATGGTTCTCTTGACCATAACTATATCAAGTAACCACAAACTCTAAATAGTTTTAATCAGAGTGGAAGCACTAGCACTGATATCAAAAGGCAATGGAGAAGAGAGAGATCCCTTGGCAAGAAAGATTGGCGAAGTACTACTCCTCCCGAAAGAAACGGTGGTTTATGTTGACGTGTAAAAGAATGGGAAAATATTATAGTCTCTAGAAGAGGTCATAGAAAATAAAGGGAAAGAGAAGTTGAAAACCAGAAGGTTGATCGCAAATCAAAGAATACTTCACTAAGAGAAATAGTAGGAAACAAAAAACGAAAAAAAGGAGAAGGAAAAAGAATCTAGCTATGCAGTTATGCAACCACATATTGTGTAACGTACCCAACCACCGAAGTTGGGTCACGTGACACATAATTTTTCTCTTAACAACTATGATACCCTTTTAGTAACGTACCTAGCCTCCATCTAGGAAATAATACATGTGAAATACATATAATATGAAACTTCTGCTAATTAAATGCATTCTTTTGTTGTTATTTGTTTTCCCATAGCCTACAACTACAATTTATAATAGATTTAGCTACGGTAATAACCATAAAACTTATGCATCCGAAGCATGCTAATGATCAACATGAGATACAACTAAATTGTTCATTACAAAATCACATAAGTTATTCCCATTCACGCAGAGTTCATGCACAACAATAACACATGTAAATAACTCAGTACAAGATAAAACACTTATCTTAAACAAGAATCATGAAACCAGTTGCTTGGGACGGTTGTTCCACCCAACCGTAGATTGAATGTTCCAAATATCAATATCCAATCACCCACGATTTAAGGCTACCAATCCACAAAAGAAAGCGGCCTCTCACATTTCACTCACAACTCATAAAACTCTCAACCCAACTGATATTTCTTACAGCTATCCCAATTTTTCCACCATATCTCTTCCTCTTGACTTGTCCAACCCAAGGAATGTGTCATTATTTTATCAAGGTTAACCCAAGGTATGTACCATATGTTTATCAAGGCTAACCCAAGGAATGAGCCATTCGTTTAGCAAGGTCTCTCTGGCACAGGAAGCTAGGAATCTCTCAGTTGGGAACTCAAGGGAAAATGTTTCTAAGAAAACTATCACCAAACACGTGTTGTTTCAGTGCAAATCGTGCAGGAGTTCACTCTTTCTTTCTGACAACCGAGATCTTCAATTCTCCAGCTCCAATTTTCTCTAGTTGCGGTCCAAAAGTTGCCCCTCTCTTGGTTGCATCCACATCCGGCTCTATTTCTCACTCCCCCCTTTTCCTTCCCCTACACCAACTTTTTCTAATTGTCATCTATCACTCGCTTCTCCTACGGATTTCCTCCCTTTGGCTTGCCTTTATTGACTCACACTCTTCCCCAAGTTGATTGTACTTAATCCCCATGTGCCCAATAACTTCAGGATGTGACCACTCACACCCACCCTCTTACATGTAGTCAATGATTGGCTTTGGAAACACTCAATCAGAAATGGGAAGGTTCATATAAAATAGCATATTTAGGAAAATGGGTTAAATCCATAAACATGGGTAATTCCCCCTTGGACCCCTCTTTTCCATTATCCTATACACTCCCCTCTCTTGTGGATTAATTCATCCCCCATCTCTTGTCCATGTCCCCTTAGAAGTTAGCATCACATTTTATTTTTAAAACATTGAAATACAATTTGCATATTACATCTCTTGGGTCATAACCACATATTATATCTACATAAGCATTAATAAAATTGGGGATTATAATGGGGATATTACATTCCCCCTCCCCTACAATTGTACTTCATCCTCAGTGCACTCTATGTCGATATTCATATATGCAAATTTACATCACAGTACTTAGAAATAAAATTTCTGCAATTTTTACAATTCCAACAGCAACTCCAACCAAAATCTCATGTTCCTCTCAACTCATTGACCCAAGGAATGCACCATTCATTTATCAGGGATAACACAAGGTATGTACCATCCGTTTATCAAGGTTGACCCAAGGAATGTGCCATTCAGTTATCAAGGTCCCCAGCATAGTTGGTCAGGACTCTGAGATGTGGTTCTGGAACTCTAGCTGCTCAAAACAAAATCTCGCATTCTGTCTTTTTCAAATTTGTGGGTATTCCTCTCACATGTTTTCTTCATGCTCCCATGTAGCATCTTCAGGACCGTAGCAGGTCCATTGAACCTTTGCCCACCCTATGGATTGTTTCATGAGCACTTTGACTTTCTGGTCTAGGATGCGTACTAGTTCCACCTGTAATCCCATTTGTGCTCCACCTGGATCACATTCCAATCAATGACATGATTAGCATTAGGTACACACTTTTTAAGTAATGATACATGAAATACATTATGCACTCTCATGGATGCAGGAAAAAATAACATGTATGCAACTCTCCCTATCTTTTCTAATATTTCAAAAAGACCACAATATCTTGTTGCCAACTTCGGGCAACTTCCTAATCTTGGTGAACTTCTCTTTGCCTTTACTTTCAAAAACACATGTTCTCCCACTTTAAAATCTCTAAAATAATTGTTCATGTCTACATAACTTTTCTACCTATCCTAGGCAGCCTTCAAATTCTACTTAATCCTTGCCATCTGATCTTCCATTTCTTTTAGCAATTATGGCCCAACAACTGCTCTGTCTGTTGGATTATCCCAACTCACTAGGGTTTTACATTTCCTGCCATACAATGCCTCAAAGGACTCATTTTCAATGAGGCCTAATACCCATTGTTGTAGGAAAATTTGACTAAATGGATATAATCTTCCCACTTTTATGGTTGATCCATCACATACATTCTAAGCATGTCCTCAATTATTCGGTTAGTCCTTTATGTTTGCCCATCTAACTCTGGATGATATGTTGTACTAAGATTTAAATTTGTCCCAAAGCCTTTGGACAAACTCTTCCAAAATTTGGAAGTAAACTTTGGATCTCAGTCTGAAACTATTGCCTTAGACACTCCATGTAGCCTAGCAACTTCTCTCATATAAATATTTGCAATATTTGATGCCTTGTGTGCAGTCTTTATTGGAATGAAACGTGTTTCTTTAGTCAACTTATCCACCACCACCATGATGGAATCTGTTAGGAAACAAATATCCAAATATCCAAATAACATAAAAACATCAAAATAAGTACTACATGCCTCGACAAAGAGATAATTTCATATAATAATCCTCTTCGATGGGGCAACCTCCTTATACACCACATAAATTCACAAATACAAGATGATTCCAAATGAAAAGGTATCCTTGGTATATATAGGAGACTAGGAGGTACAATTACAACTAATGGACCCAAGCTGACATAAATAAAATAACAATACTAATGTAATATGCCCCAATTAAGAAGTAATGTGCCACTATTTATGGCTTAACATGCCCCTCTCCTTCAGACAAGTGTTGTTTGCAACGCTTGAGTAATTATGGATACTTATGTTTAAAAGGCTCATCTTCCCAAGTGGAATATTCAGTAAGTAGTTTCTTCCACTTAATTAGATACTCTGAAATGGATATATTCCTCAGCTGGTGAATTCTTGTGTCAATGATAGCTTCAGGCTCCAATATGATTTTTCCTTCCTCGTCAAGTTCTGGCAATATAGTTTGAATTGGGATCTTGTCACCTGTAACCTTCTTTAAGCATGAAACATGGAAAATGGGGTGTGCTCGGGAAGATACAGGCAGCTCCAATTTGTATGCCATAGTACAAATCTTTTACAACACCTTATAAGGGCCATAGTACTTCAGTGATAATTTATTATTCCTCTTAGCTTGCTTGAGGGACATATGTTTGTATGGTTGTAGTCTTAAAAATACCCAATCCCCTACTTCAAAATTTATTTCACTATGATGTTGATTTGCTTCTTGTTTCATGTGATTATGTGCCATGGTCAGGTTGTCCTTTCAGAGTTGGAGAACTTCTTGTGGACGCTCGAAGTGATTTTCCACTGCTTGAACCTTAGATTTTTCTTTTAGAGAAGAAGTGATGGATGGTGGGTGATATCCATAGAGCACCATAAATGGTGTCATTTTTGTTGTAGTATGAAAGGAAGTGTTATACCACCATTTTGCCAAGGGTAACCACTTGAACCATTGTTTTTGTTTATCAGAGACAAAGAAACGAAGGTAGCCTTCCAGAGATTTGTTCACTATCTCAGTGTGTCCATAAGATTGAGGATGATAAGATGAGCTATGAGCCAATTGATTACCCAAACAAGAAAATAATTATGTTCAAAAATGTCTAGTGAAGATGGGATCTCTGTCACTTACAATAATCTTTGTGCTTCCATGTAGATTTTGAATTGTCTCCATAAATTCAATGGCAACTATAATGGCTTTGAAAGGATGAGAGAGTGCACAAAAGTGTGGGTACTTGGTAAGTCTATCAACAATCAGCATGATGACACTCTCTCCTTCAGACTTCAGTAACCCTGTGATGAAATTCATGGAAACCTCCTCCTAGTGCTTACTTAGGATAGCTAATGGTTGTAACAGACCTGGGGTATTAATTATTTCCACCTTATTTTGTTGGCAAACCAAACATTCAGCCACAAACCTTTGAACATAAGTTTTAAGGCCATCCCAAAAAATTCCTTCTTGACCCTGTGATAGTTTTCAAAAATCTTGAGTGCCCTCCTACCAGAGAGGTGTGCAATTCCAAAAGTACCTTTTGTTTGAGTTGGGAGTTCTTACATAAATATAAGCGATCTGTGTACCATAGTGAATCATTTTTCCATGTAAATGTATTTGATGCACTGGAATCCTGTTACATTTTTTTGGCATTCTTCCATTCATCCCTTGCTTCTGTTATCCAATCAAGTTGGATGATAAAGATAGCACTGAGAAAGGCCTCAACATCTTCATCCTTTCTCGAGAGTGCATCTGCCACAACATTTTGCTTCCTTTTTTTGTAGATGATTTCAAAGTCATAACCCAACATCTTGGTCACCCATTTTTGTTGTTCTTTTGAAGATAGTCTTTGTTCCAAGAAGTATTTAAGATTGTCAAGATATGCTTTGACCTTGAAATGCCTACCTATTAGGTAAGGGTACCATTGCTTCAATGCATGTAGTATTTCCATCATTTCCTTCTCATAAATGGGTTCGTGTAAGTCCTTTCCCTTGAGTGGTCGACTTTCAAAAGCAAGGGGCCTTCCTTCTTGCATTAGAACAACACTAATCTCATTTCCTGAGGCATCACATTCCACAACAAAGGTTTTTGTGAAGTCTGGTGTGGTCAACAGAGGAGCTTTGCACATCACCTCTTTAACTTGTTCAAAAGCTTGAGTTTCCTCTGGAATCCATGAAAAAACATCCTTCTTAGTTAATGTCGTTAAAGGTGCTTCTATTCTTCCATAGTTCTGAACAAACTTGCGGTAGCAACCTGTCAAACCCAAAAATCCTCTAAGATTCTTCAATGTTTTGGGCATCGGCCAATCCATCATGGCCTTAATCTTGTTAGGGTCTACCTTGACACCTTCATGAGATACAATATGACCCAAATAATCTACCTCCTTCATCCCAAAGAAACATTTGGATGATTTGGCATATAGTTGTTGCTCCTTTAGTAGTTGTAGCACCCTGTCAACATGTCGAGCATGATCCTCCCAAGACTTGCTATAGATTAGTATATCATCAAAAAATACTAACACAAATTTTTAAAGGAAAGGCTTGAAAATGGAATCCATCAACCTTTGGAATGTGGAAGGTGCATTCGTAAGGCCAAAAGGCATCACCAAAAATTCATAATGGCCTTCACAAGTTCTGAATGTTGTTTTTGGGATATTTGTTTCCTTAACTCTAATCTCATGATACCCTCAATGGAGATCCAACTTTGTGAAGTAGATTGCTCCATGTAGTTCATCTAACAATTCATCAATGACAAGAATGGGAAACTTATCTTTAATGGTGATCTTGTTGAGCTCTCTATAATCTAGACACATACGCCATGAGCCCTCTTTCTTGAGTACCATTACCACCGGTGCAGAGTAAGAACTTTGGCTAGGTCTAATAATGACAACCTCTAACATTTCTTCAACCATACGCTCAATTTCACTCTTTTGGGCATAAGGGTATCTACAAGGCTTGATGTTAGAAGGAACACTCCCAGGAATTAGGTGAATATCATGATCATGATCGCGATTCGGTGGAATACCTCTTGGAATATCTTCAAATACTTTGGAATGCTTATCAATAATCCCTTAGATATCTAGGGGAATATACGGCTTATATGTTTGAACATCTAGTGAGCATAATTGTACAATTACACCCTAATGCCCCTTTTTCAATAATTTTTTCATGCCATTAGAGCTTATCACCTTATTGGGTTTCCCTGTGATACCCCTTATCTAAATTTCTTTTCCTTCCAATGAAAATTTTATGAAAAGTTCTTGAAAATTAAAAGTCATTGTTCCCAATGATTAGAACCATTGGACTCCTAGTATGACATCAACACCACCCATGGGTATAGAAATCATTGGACTATTCATTACATATTCCCCCATAGTAAGATTGATCTTATGGCATTTTCTTGAGCAATTGATAGATCCTCCATTTGCAATCATTACTTGAAACTCTGGCGATGGATATATAAAGCAATTGAAAGCTTTGGCTAATTTATAGTGAATGAAATTATGAGTACTACCATAATCAATTAGGACTATTACATTTTTTTTT
>ML802888.1:400555-452556 GCA_009831015.1 Picea engelmannii
TCTGCACTTTGTAATTGTTCGATGACCAATCCGCAAAAGGGGATTTGGTCCTTATACAATTACCGACATGATTAATCCTCAATGGGGATTAATCCAATAACAATAATAATAATAATGACATGATTAATCCTCAATGGGGATTTAATCCAATAATAATAAGAATGCTCATCGCAGTTACATTATTTCAACACTTGAAACTCTGGCGATGGATATATAAAGCAATTGAAAGCTTTGGCTAATTTATAGTGAATGAAATTATGAGTACTACCAGAATCAATTAGGACTATTACCTTTTTCTTTTTTATATATCCTTCGATCTTGAGGGTTTGAGGAGTGTTAATTCCAGCCAATGCATTACATGATATGGTGGGAGTAAACTCTTTAGAAGAAATCTCTTCTACGTTTTCATCTTGAGATGGTTTTTGTTCTTGTTCTTGTTCTTCTTCCTCTTCACAATCTATGTAGAAAAATTTCTTCTCCCCACACTTATGTCCCTTACTGTACTTGTTGTCACAATTAAAGCATAAACCTTTTATTTTTATTTCCTCCAATTGTTGAGGTTTCAACCTTGTAGGTTGAGGTGGTTTAGAAGAAGGAACATTATTCTATTTATATATGTTAGGAGTGATCCTTCTAGTAGCCATAGCCATATTTTTACTTTCAACATTTCTTGCGACCCTGAACGCATTCTCTAATAATTTGGGTTCCCAAAGACGAACCTCATGTTGAATATTATCCTTTAAAGTTCCTATGAATACATCAATCATGTGCTCATATGGAATATCTGTTACATTTATATTCAATCTTTGGAAGTTCTCAATGTGCTCCGCAACTAAACCCTTTTGCTTGAGATTTATCAATTGGATGAAGAAGGTATTGCTCCTTGTAACCTCATAGTGTGTTATCATTTCTTCTGTGAAAATTGTCTAAGTGAGAAGTGATTTGCGAGAACAAAGCCATCAATACCACACAAACTTATTGGGTTCTAAATATAAAGATGCAATTCATACCTTTTGTGTGTGTGGCACATCATGTAGATCAAATAACTTCACCATCTGGAGTATCCATGTGATTGGATCTTTGCCATCAAACTTCCTCTTATTGATCTTAGGAAATTGGTTGGTCTTCAACCCAAAGTTGGAGTTTCTCCAATCTTGATTCATCATCCTTCTGTCCTCAACATGAATTTATTGGGATACATTATCACTTTCATGTGGCATCTCTATTAGCAACTTTTCAATCCTTCCATGATCTCCCCCTTTAAACCATCCATCTTAGTATCCATTGTCGCTTCTAGCTTAGCTTCAGTTGAATCCATCATCCCTTGTAGTTCATCTTTTGTTACTTCCTTCTTTTGTAAATCATTTATGCTCCTGCACATTTCTTCACCTTCATCAAGAGTCCAAGTAGGACTGTCTAAAGGATTATTTGGTGTAGAAGTTCCCTTTTTTGGTGGCATGTTGGCCAAGTATCACTGCAAGTTAGGAATTCCTAATTGGCTTTGGTACAGGTTCTCACATACAAGGGAGTGTCATGTGATATAGCTCTCTGATATATGTGCGAGGTCCAACAATAGTACATAGCCCAATATCTCATGGGACTAACTAAGGAGGATTGACCATGCCCTTAGCCATACTATCCGACTACCCAGGTACTAGAGAGTAATCTCCCCAAGTGTTGTTCTTTGTGTACTATAACAACAAGACGACCAAAAGGTTTACTAGGTAACTCTGATGATTCTAAGGGGTCTCCCGATATAGGCTAGGTACGTGGGAGCTCAAATCCGTAGTAGTGTTTTCTAATGCGCAACTATTCGAAAGTGGCCTTTTGATATACTCTAGGTACATGGAGGAACCACACTATCCCCAGGTAGTAGCATTGACCAATATTGACAGCTCCTACGTTTAGAGACGTTAGAACATGTTTGTACATAAAAAAATCCCTAAGTTTCTCTCAAATTTATGTGATACTCCTTTTATCCCACTTTATTCTACTTTTGAATCACCCCAATTGGATCTTCTAGTCAAACGATTTGCAAATTTCCAAAAAAAAAAAAAAATGCACCTTTTAAACCTTGAACTGGAGGTTGTTCTGCTAGCCAACCTTTCTTATGTTGTATCTTTAAAATTTTGACCCTTCTGGGTTTGAAATTTCGTTTTGTAGTTCTCTGATATTTCCTCTCTGTAATGCCACAGGTTTGATCAAAATTGGATGTGCCAATTGGAAATTTATGGTAACTTCCCCACACCTTACTGATTTTTGTCATTTCTAGGAGAGTGTACTTGTAAAGCGTGCCAAGTGCACAATATGTGATATCTTATTCTGAAACCTGCACCGGAAATACTAAAGACTGTCCACTATCCAATGCAACTGGTCTCATTGAATTTTGATACTCACTGAAGAAGATATCATTTTTTTACCTGAAACACATGTTTGAGACGAGTTAATAGGACTAGTCAGCTACCCTACCTTACACAGGGTGTATCTCCAAAATTAGGATGACCCAGAAGCTAACATTTTACCATAGATACGTTGATAATTCCTCTGAATATCCTCCACGTTTCATGGTATGAATCATCACAGAAAAAAAATTATAGCGAAAACTTTGAGATGACTAAATTCAGGATGATTCAGGAACCCGATCTTCCAGAGGCTATATCTCCAAAAGCATAGAGCCCCAGAAGTTGAGATTTTAATCCAAAGTACCTTGATATGTCTAATAAATATCCCCCAAGGAATTCCTTCTGAAATTTTCCACAAAAAAAAGTTATAGAGAGAATGCTATGGTGTCTTAGATGCAGTAGTGAAACCCCAAGACCTTGAGCTATGATACCAAATGTTAGGAAACAAATATCCAAATAGCATAAAAACATCATAATAAGTACTCCATGCCTTGACAAAGAGATAATTTCAGATAATAAGCCTCTTCGAGAGGGAAACCTCCTTATACACCACATAAATTCACAAATACAAGATGATTACAAATGAAAAGGTCTTATTTGTATATATAGGAGACTAGGATGTACAATTACAACTAATGGACCCAAGCAAACATAAATAAAATCATGATTATTCATTGTTCTGGGCATCTTAGTAATAAAATCAACTAAGACAACTTCCCACTTCCATTCCGGAATGGACAATGGTTGTAGCAAACTTGATAGGTGTCTATGTTTTGTCTTTACTTTTTTGCATTCCAGACATCTGGCTATGTAATTAGCCACTTCTTTTTTCATTCCTAGCCAAAATATTGGCTTATTACTGTTGCAATTGTTTTATGATATCTTGGGTGCTCGACATATGGCACATTATGCATCCTTCAACACTGCATTTTTCATCTCACTGGAATTTAGCAAATACACCTTACCTTTTTACATGACAATTCCATCTTCTTTTAGCTCGTAATAATTAAATTTCTGCTAAAAATTTCCTTGTTGTAATGTCTCTTTTATTTTTAGATAATTTTGATCTGAATTTGTTGTTGCAATAACTTTGTTTTTCAAATCTATCACATACATGCTACTAGCTGCAATATGCACTTCATGGGATTTCCTACTGAGTTCATCGACCACTTGATTTTCCTTGGCCTTTATGTGCTTAATTCCGAAGTCATATTCACTCGGAAAATCCAGCCATCTAGTTTGCCTAGCATGTAGTGTTGGTTGTCCAAACAAATGCTTTAGACCACAATGGTTTGTCCTTAGCTTGAATTTCTTACCCACAAGGTAATGCCTCCACATTTCCAATGCATGTACAATCGTTGCTAACTCCAAGTCATGGGTAGCATAATTTCTCTCAAAGTCTTTTAATTTTCACGACTCATAGCATACCACATGATCCTTTTGACTAAGGACTCCACCAAGCCCTTCCTTGCATGCACCAGTGCACACAACAAAATCCTTATTTGGATCTGCAATCTTCAAGATTGGAGCACTTGTCAATATTCTTTTTAATTGTTGAAAACTCTCTTCACACTTGGAAGCCCATTCGAACTTCACACCCTTCTTTTGCAAAAAAGTGATTTGACTTGCAATCTTTGAAAAACCTTTTATGAATCTTTGGTAATAAATGGAAAGACCCATGAATGATCTGACCTCTGTCACATTATTTGGTGTTGGCCATCCTCTAATGGCCTCTATCTTCTCAGGATCCACTTCTATCCGTGTTGTTGATATTATATGCCCCAAGTAGTGAATCTTCTTTTGATAAAAGATGCACTTACTTAGCTTAGCATATAATCTGTGCTCTCTTGGAACTTGCAACACCATTCTTAGATGTTGCACATATTCCTCTTCTGCTTTAGAATAGATGGGTATATCATCTAGGAAAAAAATCATAAACTTGTCTAGGTATTCCCTGAACACTCCATTCATCAGACACGTAAAAATTGTTGGGGCATTTGATAGTCCAAATGGCACTACTATGAATTCATAATACACATATCTTGTTTTGAATGTTGTCTTGTTGATGTCTTCTTCCCTTGTCTTTACTTGATGATATCCTGATCTCAAGTCAATCTTTGAAAAGATTCTTACACCTTTCAGCTTATCAAACAAATCATCAATTATGGGTAAAGGATACGTATTCTTTATGGTAACCTTATTAAGTTGTCTGAAATCAATACACAGTCTTAAGGTTCCATCCTTCTTTTTCACAAACAAAACCTGGGCTCCCCAAGGTGACACACTTGGGAGTATATACCCCTTTTTTTAAAAACTCTTCAAGATGCATCTGTAACTCCTTCAATTCTGGTGTACCCATTATGTATGGTGTCTTGGACACTGGGGTAGCTCCTGGCACTAAATCAATAGAGAAATCAATGTTTCTCTTTAGGGGCAATACTGGAATTTCTCTAAAAACGTATTCAAAATCCCTCAAGATCGGATGGTCTTCAATGCTTGCCACTTTATATTTGGATGCCTCCTCCATATGGGCTACAAACACCTGACATCCCTTCTTGAAGCTCTTCTTCAACTGCATAGCTGAAATCTCTCTAACAACTACAGCTCTTGGAATTCCTTGAATCTTTCCTTGTTTCTCTTCATCAATGACACGTGTCATTGTCTTGTTGTAACAGTCTAGGACAACATGATGTTTTTCTAACCAATCCATGCTAATTAGACAGTCATACAAACCTAATGGTATGATGTTTACATCTACCTTCGTGTCGAGTCCATTCATGTCTATTTGACAATCTTTAACCAACTCATTGATCTTTCTCTTAGCCCCTTGTGGCTAACTGAACTAACCAAGATTTCTTGTGCTTACTTCTTTAAAAGTGAAATATTTCAACAATGTTAGCATTTATGTAACTATGGCTAGCTCCAGAATCAATTAAAATTGTTATGGGTTGGTTATCAATCTTACCTTCCATTTCGATCATGCAGGATTTATAGTCTACCTGCTTGTTGTCAAAGGCTACATAAATCCTTGGCTTACTTCCTCCCATGTCTTCCATTGTTTCAGCCTCCTGAATGTCATGGGCAATCCTCATTCTTTCTCCTTTATGAGGGTAGTCCCTATATAAGTGATTCCCTTCACATCCCCAACATTGAATAGGTTGTTTCCTTGGCCTTTTTCGGAATGAATCTGCATTCTTTTGATCATTTTGGGATGCCTGGCCTTGTTGAATTGATTGGGAGTTATTTCTGAAAAGGGTGGCTTAAAACCTTTCTACCTTTGTTCATTTTTCCCTTTCATCTTGTCATTCCAAGTCCTTTGGAACATCGACCTTCCTTTACTTTTCTCATAAAGGTGCCTTGCTCTCCTTATGGTTTCCTCCAAGGTCTTAGCGTTGTCATATTGAATGTTATCACTATAGAAGGAGGGTAACCCACTTAAAAACCTTTTGATTTTAACCTTCTCATCCTTGATGAAGTCAACATACTTCAACAATTCAAAGAACCGCATCTCATATTCCTCCATTGTCATGGTTCCCAACTTGAGTTCAAATAACTCTTTCATTTTTCTCTCATAGTAATGCTCGGACAAATATTTATCTTGGAAATATCCTTTGAACTGCCTCCATGATATTCTCTTCTCATTGTGGTTCTTAGCTTTCTTAAGTTGATCCCACCACACAGTTTCCTTTCCTTGCAAGTGGTAGGTGGAAATCCTAGCTTCTACTCGATATGGGTAGTCATGCAGCCATAAATATTTCTTCATTTCCAACATCCAAGCCTCTACCTCTTCTCCTTTCCTGTGCTCACCATTGAAAGTAGGTGGCTTTATTTTCCTGAGTTCACCTTGCAAGATGTCTGCCTCGGGCCTTCTTCTTTTCCTCCGAACAGGAGACACACTTGGGATGCTCCCTAGCCCTGAGCTTGCATGAGTTCTTCTAGTAGATTTCCTTGGAGAATGATGGAGCCTACTCATGCTTCTTGACTTCCCATCATTTCCATGATCATACATTTTGTTGTGGGATCTAGATGTTGATACTTGTATAGCACTAGTTGCTTACTTGGTGCCAGAATATTTATTAACTTGCTTATGCAACATATTTAAACTCTGAAGTATCTCTTTTTGAGCCTTTATAATCCTTTCATTATCAGCCATGTAACTTTGCACTTCCCTATGCAGACTTCTCATAGTGACATGCTCTTTCCTAACTCTTCTTCCATTTGACTCTGTCTCACCATTCCTCGTGCTGATATGCAGACCTCTGAACTCTTCCCCATGGCTGTAAGATCTTTGAGCATCTTCCATTACTCCAGTCCTCATATAGGAACTAAAGTCTCTTTATGTACTTCTAATTCTGCAAGAAATGTGCATGCAATAATTGTTGTTAGAACATGCATATTATAAAACATTTTATTAATGAGAATACATGTTACTTCTTCATTAATTTATGAAGGACACATTGCACTAATTCAAATTTTGATTTGCTTGATGCAATCCTTCCAGAAACAACTTTCCAACAACTGAAAACTTGCCCAAAATTGAGTTATAGTTGAAAGGTATAGCCCTCCGAAGTTCTTGTACAAGTCTACAACATCTCCAGAGATCTAAAGTCCCAAATTCTCCTTCGTTGATCTATCTTAATGGATTCATTGTGGTACTAAGTCATATTTCTTCTTCATATCTTCCCTAAACCCACCACCAACACTTAGTTTTTTTTTCCTTCACGTATTCGTGGACTTATAAACTTGTAACTTTTCTTTCATAAGTTCATTTGAAAAGTTTTAACACTTAGTCATTTTTCCACTTCTTCGGACTTGCGGACTCACGGAGTGACGAAATCACAATATTGTAACTTTTCTTTCATAAGTCCATCCAAAAGTCTCAACCCTTAGTCATTTTTCGACTTCTTCATACTCGCAGACTCACGGGCTCACAATCTTGTAACTTTTCTTTCATAAGTATGTCCGAAAGTATCAACACTTAGTCATTTTTCCACTTCTTCATACTTGTGGACTTGCGGACTTACAGACTCACAATCTTGTAACTTTTCTTTCACAAGTTTGTCCTAAAATTCTCAACACTTAGTCATTTTTCCACTTCTTCGGACTCGCGAACTCATGAACTCACAATCTTGTAACTTTTCTTTCATAAGTCCATTCGAAAGTCTCAACACTTTGTCATTTTTCCACTTCTTCGGACTCGCAGACTTGCAAACTTACGGACTCACAATCTTGTGACTTATCTTTCGTAAGTCCATCCAAAAAGTTTGAACACTTAGTCATTTTCCCACTTCTTCGGACTCAAGGACTCGTGAACTTACGGACTCGCGGACTCATAATAAGTCCAACACTTAGTCATTTTCTAACTTTGCGGACTTCGCGGACTCGTAAACTCACAGACTCATAATATTTCCAACACTTAGTCATTTTCTAACTTTTTTCCTCCATGTACCTACCATTATGGTCATACACGTCACATGGCACCACGTTAGCTGACACGTGCCCCCCACCCCCCCTCCCCCCCCACGTCATGTTGACATCAATGTACGAAAAAATACCCAATTTTTTTTTATTTTCTTATGTTCAAAATTTCCAAAGGGCTCAAATCTTGACATTTCCCTTGAAATTCCTCTCAATTTTACTACCATAAACTCAACAAACGATTTTCATACATCCTTGTTCCGACATTTCACCAAACAGTTGCCTACATAGTATGTAATTTTTACTTCTGTGTTCGACTAATTGGCCCATCGACTTCGCGTGCACTTCTATACCCAGTGTGCATACTTTGTTGTCACGCGCCAATCTCTATCAAGCACAACTTTTGTGTTGTGCACCGATATTCTGTGTGCACTGCAAGCACAACAGTGCGCGTGCACCAACAAATTCATACTACGCTCTATCAACACTCCAAGCACACACCTTGCGCATCACATTATTATTTGTGTGCAACAGACTTTAGCACGCCTTTCTGCACATGCCACCAATTATACACAACACAGTGCCAAAATCTAGTGTACACACCCTGTGCACCATTTTTTTTTCCACGCAACGCCAATTATTTTTTACACTTAACTAATTTTTCCCATAATTTTGATGTAGAAATTGGTGATTTTTCCCAATCCCACACAATTGCTTCTAATTTTTCGTCATGGATGCACTGTAACTTGAAAATTGGCCACTCACGAATTCGACTCTTTGCAAGAATCCACTTCGGCATTATGCTTACTCATCCCATCTAGGCTCAGTGTTGAAAATTGGGCTCTGATACCACTTTGTAACGTACCCAGCCACCGAAGTTGGGTCACGTCACGCAAAAATTTTCTCTTAACAACTTTGATACCCTTTTAGTAATGTACCTAGCTTCGAGCTAGGAAACAATACATGTGGAATACATATAACATGAAACTTCTACTAATTAAATCCATTCTTTTGTTGTTATCCATTTTCCCATAACCTACAACTATAATTTATAATAGATTTAGCTATGGTAATAACCTTAAAACTTATGCATACGAAGCATGCTAATAATCAACATGAGATACAACTAAACCATTCATTACAACAACACATAAGTTATTCTCATTCACACATAGTTCATGCACAACAATAACACATGTAAACAACTCAGTACAAGATAAAACATTTATCTTAAACAAGAATCATGCAACCAACTGCTTAGGAAAGACGTTCCACCCAACCGTAGACTAACTGTTCCAAATTATCTCAACAACCAGTCACCCCCAAGTTGAGGCTAGCAATCCACAAAAGAGGGTGGTCTCTCATAGTCCACTCACAACTCATAAAACTCTCAACCCAACTGATATTTTCCTATAGTTGTCCTGATTTTTCCATCAGGTCTCTTCCTCTTAACCTGTCCAACCTAAGGAATGTGCCATTCTTTTATCAAGGTTAACCCAAGGGATGTAACATCCATTTATCAAGACTAACCCAAGGAATGAGCCATTCATTTATCAAGGTCTCTTTAGCATAGACAACTAGGAATCTCATAGCCGGGAACTCAAGGGAAAACGTTGCTAGGAAAACTATTAGCAAACACTTGTTGTTTTAGTGCAACTCATGCAGGAGTTCACTCTTCCAGCTTGAAAACTGTGTTCTTCAGTTCTCTAGCTCCAATTCGCTATAGTTGCACTCTAATTGCGCTCTAGAATTCACCCCTCTCTCGATTGCATCCACGTCCGGCTCTATTTCTCGCTCCCCCCTTTTCCTTCCCTTGCACCAACTTTTTCTAACTGTCATCTGCTGCCCACTTCTCCTACAGATTTCCTCCCTTTGGCTTGCCTTTTTTGACTTACACTATTCCCCAAGTTGATTGTACCTAATCCCCATGTGCCCAATAACTTTAGGATGTGACCACTCACACCCACCCTCTTACATGTATTCAATGATTCGCTTTGGAAACACTCAATCAAAAATGGGAAGGTTCATATACAATAGTAGATTTAGGAAAACAGGTTACATCAATAAACATGGGTAATTCCCCCTTGGACCCCTCTTGGCCATTATCCTAGACACTCCCCTCTCTTGTGGATTAATTCAGCCCCCATCTCTTGTCCATGTCCCCTTAGCAATTGACATCACATTTTATTATTAAGACATTGAAATACAATTCACATATAACATCGCTTGGTTTGTAGCCACATATTATATCTACACAAGCATTAATCAAACTGGGGATTAAAATGGGGATATTACATATTGGTTTTGTGACCCTTAAACAAAATCAAATCAAGAATGTTGATCGATACTTACCATCATCAGCAGTGGATGCTGAGAGGGATTTGAACATTATAGATGATAAGAAAGATAAATTTCGGGGGATACCCCAACCATTAGCAAACACCAGGTTCCTCCACTCAAACACAACGTCCCAATTCCCGTCCATGAGTGGAATGGACAAAAAACATGTTAGTGTTGAATTTGAATATGATAATGATCAACTTATTGCACAATACTCTACAGAGACGTCATCTGAAGATGTTGATGATGAAAGGGAGAAAATTTTACATACCAAATGGCAGTCAACCATGAATATTCTAGATTGGAAGCTCTGCTTGGAAAGGAACCCACAAGAAGTTAAAAGGTGTATTAGATATGGAATTGTGAAATCGATGAGGGATGTCGTTTGGCAATTGATTTTAGGTGGTCGCGATATTTTGCTGGAAAACTCGAGAATTTATTCATTGTTCCTCTCTAATGAAATTTCCCATAAATCAGAGTCAAAGAAGCTTATTTGTTAAATACATTCATCGCACTTTTCCATCATGTCAATTATTTCAAACGATAGGCGGGCATGGGCATAAGTCTCTCCAAAATGTTTTGAAGGCATATTCGATTTATGACATGGAGGTTGGATATACATAGGGGATGAATTTCATAGCGGGCATGCTTCTGCTTTACATGAATGAGGAGGAAGTGTTTTGGGTTATGGTGGCATTGCTCAAAGGTATGCAAATTGGAGGTGTGTATTTAGAAGGCCTTCCTCTACTCCACCAGGCATTTTATGAGAGAATACTCTTGGAATAGAAAAATTCATTGTTTGTTATACATAAATGGAAAAGTGTAAAAGACACAAATCCCTCATACTTGTATGCAATATTTATGAGCATATTATTCAGTTTACTTGATTGCTTGGCAAATAATGCTAAGTTTGAGGGTGATTGTCAAGTTATTATTGGTATGCAGTCCTATGTGTTGTTCTCATTAGACAAATTGACATTCAAATTTGTAAAACAACTTCAAGCCATTGCATCAATTGATATGGAAAATAAATTACTTCAGCCACATTTTTGTAACATCCCCACTATAATCCCCAGATTAATTAATGCTTATGTAGATATAATATGTGGCTATGGCCAAGCGGTGTAATATGCGAATTGTGTTTCCTTGTTTCACTAATAAAAATGTGATGTCAACCACTAAGGGGACATGGACAAGTGATGGGGGTTGAATTAGTCCACAAGAGAGGGGAGTGTCTAGGATAATGACCAAGAGGGGTCCAAGGGGGAAATAACCATGTATATTAATCTAACCCATTTTCCTAAATTTTCTATTTGTATATGAACCTTCCCATTTCTGATTGAGAATTCTCAAATCCAATCATTGAATACATGTAAGAGGATGGGTGTGAGTGGTCACATCCCAAATTTATTGGACACATGGGGGTTGAGTGCAATAAGCTTGGGGGAAGAGTGTGAGTCAAGAAAGGCAAGAAAAAAGAGAGAAAAATTGTATGGGTTGGGACAAGAAGTTTGGAGGGGAGTCAATCTTGGTGCATGGGAAGAAGCAGATGTTAAGGTTTAAGCTATTATTAGAGTTCTTTGCATTTCACTAGATAACAATAGCATAAGATAGGATCACTGAGAAATACACAATCACAAGAGACACATCATTTATCCTGGGAAACCCTCATGGGGGAGAAAACCCAGCAAAACTTCTTTATTATAGATAGCCAATACAATGCCAAGAGATAACTCAAACAAATACAAAAAGTCCTCTCCCAAGAATGTGCCTCTCTCTCTCTCTCTTCTCCAACTGCAGCTCCAAAACTTGCTTCTCAATGAACAAGTGAGTGTGTGTCTAAGTGAGGTGCTAGCCTTCTTATTTATACAACTCTGGCACATGTGGAGGTGTCTTTTCACTGGCAGGGCCAACTTCTCAATCTAGGTGGTTATAACCACCTTTAATATATCTTGGGGCCTCTTTAATATATTTTGGGGCCGACTTCTTATTCTACCTATTACAATTATGTTTTGACCAATCCGCAAAAGCAGATTTGGTCTTTTACAATAGCCGACATGATCAATCTGCAATAGGGGATTGATCTAATGAATAATACAACAATAATAATTAGAATACACTTTGCAATTACATTATTTCAACACTCCCCCTTAACAAGAAGGGTATTCTACAACAACATAAGGCGAGAGAGAGAGGACAGCGTCATCAACAACATCAGGTGGGTGAGAGGACAACATCATCAATATCATCTTGGAACACTGACTGGTGTATCGATAAATCATCGGAAGTTTTTTCTCATCGACAGTGTTATCACACTAAAATTGCCTTGGGTCTTTTAGTTTGTTTTAATCATTTTTTAAGCCTTAGATTTTAATTTTTTAATTTTCATTCCTTTAAAGTTATGTTTGTTAGGTCCCCTTAGATAAATAAACTTTTGAGTCAGAGCTCATGTTTGATCCTCAAATTGACTTTTTGGACTTAAACCCTTGTTAGTTCATGACTTAAAGTTTTGGACCCCTTCATGATGTGTCATTAGGATCGATCCCTCCCCTCCCATGACTAGACTAATGAGACACACCATTCCCCTCACTCATGACCTCGTGATCATGCCTTGTTGTCCTTGCTTACCTATCCAATCATTTTTCAAACTGGAGTGTTGCTCACTCATCAGGCGGTTCTGTAGCACCTTACCCATTCATCATGATTTCCACCATGAGTTATGATTACCACGACTGATGCCATGTTCCATGTTTTCAGTTCCATAAGTCAGTTAAAGGGTGCCTTCAAGATCTTGCATCTACGAGCCCTGGTAACGGTTTTTAATTTTGAAAAACTCAATAGTGTTGCGTTGCGCAAATTCACAAGTTCTGAACAAGCGACAGTAGTATAACCATATCTGATGTTGTGGTAGATCCAGAGGCTGAAAAGTTCGTGACTTCACCCTGAGATTTCGCCGAAGATTCAAACATGTGTTTACTCCACAGGTATCCCACGTTACCTCCTCTACACATTAATTTTCATAGAGAATTAGCACTCAGAGTCTGGATTATCGGGCTTGCAAATTGTGAGAGACTTTTCCTCGCACCCTTTTCTCTTTTCCTCTCATTTCAAACCTATGAACTTCACACTTGTATGCCAAAGTCTGTAATACTCATCCGCCATAGCCATTGAGATTACATTTTATCCTTTGCATACACATCGCGCTACACAAAGGCGCTGCTTAACCATACTATGTCTCCCATGCTTCCTTTGTTATTCGAGTCGAGCGTGTTTTCCCAGTTTCAAAAGGAAAATTACAAGAGTACCCTCTCATTGCTTAAACCTTCAGTGCCTGTACAAATCTAAGGGTGTCATTCCCACAGTCAAAACTTGGCTTACTAGCACAAATCGATTTAAAAGGGTCAGCCTTGTACATTTGAAGCCTGATTTAAAGTCTTCCTGGTTATTACTATCCCATAAGCCTTTAAAATATCTCATTCTAAGCCATGGAGACTCCTCAATCGAGGAAGACACACAAAGGTGGCAAGGTGGTTAGGACAGAACCTGTGGGCATGCATCTTTTTGATATAGTGCCCATGGCAAGGGAGGTCTTTCAAAGAGTGGGATACCTCTCTTTCTGCCAAAATATGTAGAGAGGCCATCCAGAGGTAACAAAACAGTTTGCATCACACTTTGATGGCAGGAGAACCAAGGTTGGGGATTTGGAATTTGAGGTGATTGAAGCCTCTATCTCAGCTACAACAGGAATCCCCATTACAGGTGAAAAGTGGTTCAAGGCCATGGCTTTGAGTTCAGCCTATGCTAAAGATCTCTTTAAACCTGAACATCAAACCAATGATTTATCTAAAGGTGTGCCAAGGGGTCAATTGATTGAACAGTTTGACAAAATTTTGAAGATCATCCAAAGATATTTTACATGTGAAGAGAGATTTAACACATTGTACCAGTACCACATAAGGTTTTTGCTACATTTTACTGGTAAAGTTGAGATGAATATTCCCTATTACTTGTTGAGGAGCATAGGTAAGATGTCAGATAGGATTCAATCCAAATCTAAGGATGTGGATTCTAGCCTTTTCCACTCTGGATTGATCAAAATGCTAGTCTCTGGGGAATTGGGTAAAAAAGAGATTTCATGGGAGCATTTTGTTGTTACTTCTCATTTCAAGTTGGATCTAGCATCAACTCCTCAATCACAAAATGCAAGTCCTTTATCACCCACCAGTGTTATTAAAGCAGAGACCGGTAGGAAGAGAAAGGTAAGAGCCCCTGTTCAAGTTTTAAAGGTCAGAAAGCATGTCACAGGAGTTGAGGAGGAAGCTTGTCCTTCCCCACAAAGAGATTTTTCACCACCTTGTCCACCAGGATTAGAAGAGGTTCCTTCTTCTACCAAAGCTACATCCAAGAAAGGGAAGAAGCTACTCTTCCCCTCTTCTCCTCCAACATTCAAAATCAAGGGTAAAAGACCTTTCACAAGGTCATCAATTTCTAGGGAAGTTGTTGAAGAACAGTCCATACCAGAAATCCCTATGCAAAGGAAGAAGAGTAAAGGCATTGAAAATCCTGTGGAAAGAAAATAAGAAACCCCTGTGCAGAGGAAGAAGGGCAAAATCAAAGCCACCAAGAAACCTGCTGAGGTAGATAAGGCACTTCCCATGCAGGTGGAAGAGGAGACTGAGAAAAAACCTATTGAGACTGTGCATGTCACTGCTTCTCCTGATAGTCAGACCTTCAAAAGACTTATCAAGCAACTTAGGGATGCAAGAAAAGAGGTGGCTCAGTTGAAAACAGAGGCCATGTATAACAGGGTGAAAATGAAGGAGCTCATGGATGGCTACAGCCATACCCTTGACTTGGCAAGGTTTGCAGCACGAAAGGCCCAGCCCCTTCACAGGCAGCTCCATAACCTTTATAGGAAGAATAGAGGTTTTCGATCTCAGAACAGGAAACTCAAGGCAGAGTTGCAGCATTTTCAAGATGAGGTAGCTCAAAGAAACTTGCAAGTATTGGTTGAAGCTGCCATTAAGAAAGAGACATCAGCAGTCAAGGAGAGCACAAACCCACTGAAAAATCCAGTCATTGTTAAGAAGAAGAATCCTGATGTGACAAATGAAGAACCTCCTTCTACCAAAAAGAGTGTGAGGTTAAGTGTCAAGGTAACAAAATAGTTGATGAAAGGTGAGCCCCATTTTTTAGGATGTTTCCTTTTTGAGAGGGTAAACTTCTTTTCAAATATTACCTCTACCATCTATACAAGCTTCTAAGTGTTTAACTATCAAAGTTTTGGGCTTTTGTGAAGTGCTAACTCCCTTAGTGGTAAAGTGCACTACCTACAGTACTGCCAAGTCACCTAAATATAATGGTTTTGACATTATGCAAGGCCACTATTTTCTCTACACATGCTCAAGATTGGAGGCGCTGCATTTTTTGACAGTGCTACCTAAACCTGTACACAGACGCAGCATAAGTGGTGCTACCTAATATCTGGCAGAGAATAAACCTGCACACAGGCACAACACAGTGTCTCTACGTAAAGGTGCTACCTAATATTTCACAGAGAACAAAGGTTGGCACACAGGTGCAACATAGTGGCGCTATGTAAAGGTGCTACCTAATATTTCATAGAGAACAAAGGTTGGCACACATACGCAGCACAATGGTGCTACCTAAATGCGCTACCTTTTCTACTTGCCCAGTTGTGAAATATGCTACTTAGACTGCTACCTAAAGAGGCTACCAACAGACATAGGGGATTCAGGAGGGCTAAGCTAATAGCTTTTTGGATAGATGATGATGGAGAAGATTGTAGAAATAGCAGCTGACATCATGAGGATAACCACATGCTTCTAGAAGACACATGGCAAAACAGGAGTTGCGCAGCAAAAGAGAATCAAATCAGTTTGAAGCTTGGTTGGATTAGTCACCAACATTTTCGTGCTTTATAGCATAGGTTGTTAAATAAGTTGTTAGATCAAATAAATGTTTAGAGATTTTCAAGGGAAGGAGGCCAGCTCGTACCTCTAGTTGTTGCCTCCCTTTTGTTATAAATAGATAGATCAATTGCTTTGGTAGGTTTGGATGGTTGAGCTAGGCTCCCTTAGACTGTAATATTTTAATGAAGTGACTGTGATCTAGCTATGTAATGGACTTAAGACATTTTGGCCAATAGAAATCAACTTCTCTTTCAGCTTATTTTCTTCTGATGCTAAATTTTCATGCTTTGAATGATTCACATGAATGATTGTGGCGATGTTATGGTGGATGTTTGATCATTATATTATCATGATGTTTATTTAGCTTCCTTAGTTTCTGAGTCCAAGAAGATATTGTGTTAAGAAACCTTCTTCCTTAGGCTTTTGTAGACCCGATGTTTGTAGTAGCCCCTGCATTCCTCTTATTCAAGTCTTCCCTCTATTCATACTTACTCCCAAATTACTGATTGAAGTTAGCAAAGACCTTAATTGTTGGTGCATGCTAGCCCTGTTTTCTGAGTTGGAACATTATCATTTTGAGTCTCTTTCCATTTGACCCTTTAAAACACTCTTACATTCATATATAACCTGATGGGTACTGGGCTTGCCTTCCATGAAATATGAAGGTGATTCCTAGTGCTAACATGCAACATCGTCATTCTCAGTGGAATGAAATCATCATCTGCATCAATATGGATTAGTATAAAACTAATACATCATCATCACAGCATGAGGCTGGTCACATCATCACACGAGGTTGGTTCATCATCATATCACGAGGCTGGAACTCTACATAGCAATTAAGCTGGAATCACAATACTAGACTGGCTTTATGTCACAACAATTAAGTTCGAAGCACAGTACTAGGCTGGCTTTACGTCACAACAATTACGTTGGAAGCACGGTACTAGACTGGCTTTACATCACAATAATTAAGCTGGAAACACAGTACTAGGCATATATCAACACAACAATTAAGCTAGAAGCACAGAACTAGACTGGATTTACGTCACAACAATTAAGCTAGAAGCACAGTACTAGGCATATCTCAACAGAACAATAAAGCTAGAAGCACAGAACTAGACTGGATTTACATCACAACAATTAATCTGGAAGCACAGTACTAGGCATATCTCAACACAACAATTAAGTTGGAAGCACAGAACTAGACTGGCTTTACGTCACAACAATTAAGCTGGAACCACAGTACTAGCCTGGCATATCTCAACACTACTCCCCCTTTCGAGGGAGGTCCTTTCGGACTATACCAAGCTTATCTCGAAAGTGCTCAAACTTTACATGAGATAGAGGCTTGGTCAACACATCGACAACCTGTTCATCCGTGCTAACATATTGGAGCTTTATGGTTCCTCTCTGCACCATGTCATGGATGTAATGATATCGGATCTCTATGTGCTTCGACTTGTCATGAAATACAAGATTCTTTGTCATCTTTATGCAGCTATGGTTGTCACATAAGATCGTGGTTGCTTCCATCTCTAGGTCGAATAGACCAGTCAACAACTTTTGAAGCCATATAGATTCGCAGCTGGAAGAACACATAGCAATGTATTCTGCTTCCGTTGTACTGAGAGCAATGTTGGATTGCTTCCTACTCTGCCATGAGATCATGGATGATCCCAAACTGAAACAACATCCTGAAGTGCTCTTCCTGTCATAGACACTTCCAACCCAATCTAAATCAGTGTACCCACACAATGTGAAATCATGATCTCCATCATAGCTGAGACCACAATCTAATGTACCCTTAAGGTACCTCATCACATGTTTTGCAGCAACTAGGTGAACATGTCTGGGTTCTACCAAAAACTGACTCAAGGTGTTCACGACAAAACAAATATCTGGTCTGGTGTTCGTCAGGTACATCAACGATCCAATGATCTGTCTATACAACATGGCATCAATCAATTCTGATGAAGTGTCGACCAATAGCTTTAGCTTCGCTTCCATGGTGTATTCATGGACTTGCACTCCAACAGGTCGAATCTCTTAAGGATTTCGACTGCATACTTCCCTTGGTTAAGGAAGATTCTCTCTAGACTCTGCCATACCTCAAGACCTAAGAAATAATGCATTATGCCAAGGTCTTTCATCTCAAATTTTGAAGCAAGCTTCTTCTTACATTCGGGGATGAGCTTTTCTTCTCCAGTTAAGAATAAGTCATTCACATACAACAACAATATCACCAACTCATCCTTCATAACCTTGAAGTAGAGGTTAGAATCAGCTTTACTCTTGGTAAAGCCCAAGTTCATCAGAAAACTATCTATCTTGCCATACCAAACTCTAGGAGCTTGCTTCAATTCGTACAAATCCTTCTTCAACTTGCAGACATGAGTCTTCTTGTCTTCAACTTCAAATCTTTGAGGTTGATCTATATACACTCCTTCTTCAATGACACCATTTAGGAAAGTTGTCTTTATGTCCATCTAGTGCAACTTCCACTTCATCTTAGCTGCAAGGGCTATGATGGTTATGATCGAAGTGTATCTGGCGACAAGAGCAAATGTCTCTTCATAGTCAATTCCTTCCTTTTGAGAAAATCCACGAGCAACAAATCTTGCTTTATACTTCTCAATACTTGCATCAGCAACATGTTTTATTTTGAAGAGCCATTTGGAAGATACCACATCATTGCTCTTCAATCTGGGAACTATTTCCCATACATAATTCTTTATTATGGATTGGTATTCTTCTGTCATGGCATCTACCCATTCTTTCTTCTGAATGGCTTCTTCAAAGCAAGTAGACTCCTTTTCTAGGAGATCACACATCAAATCCATATAGATGGAGAAAGGCTTAAGTCTCTTCACCTGTCTTGTGGTTCCTTCAAGAACACCATACTTCTCTCCATCTTGAATAAGATCCCTAGCCCAAGCAGGCTTTCTCTTCTGGGAGATCGTCATCTGAGGAGGTTCTTGAAATTCTACTATGTCATGATCTTCTGGAATTTCCTCATCATGGGAAGCTATGACTTCCCTCACTGGTTCTGCAACTCTCGGAACCTCCCTCACTGATTCTGTAACTCTGGGAGCTACAGGTTCTTCTTCATATACTTCCTCAAGCTGGCATTTTCTTGATTTCTTGAGCGTTGCATCTTCATCAAAGGTCACATCCCTGTTGATCTCAATGTGATGGTGACGTGGTATATAAATCCTGAAGGCCTTGGAGACCTCACAGTATCCCACAAATATTCCCTTCTTTCTTAAGGGTTCCAGCTTGTTTCTCTTCTCTTTCGGAATATGTATAAATACTGGGCAACCAATTATTTTGAGATGGCTTACCTCTGGCTTCTTTCCGGTGAACATCTCTTCCAGGGTCTTGAACCAAAGTGCACTATGAGACAATCAGTTTTGTACATATGCGGTTGTCATTGTTGCTTCTGCCCATAAGCATATTGGAAGATCTTGACCATGGATCATGGTCTTCACTGCTTCCATTATTGTTCTGTTCTTTCTTTCTGCCACACCGTTTTGTTAAGGATTGTAGGGAGTGGTGAGCTCCCTCTTGACCCTGACATCTTTGCAGAAGTTCACAAACTCTTTTGAGGTGTATTCTCCTCCATTATCTGACCTGAGTATCTTGATCTTTCTTTTAGAAAGATTCCTTATCAAGGCTTTGAATTCCTTGAATTTACTGAACACTTCATATTTTGATTTCAAAAAGTACACCCAAGTCTTACGAGAATAATCATCAATAAAAGATACATAGTATACATACCCATCGATGGAGGATGATGGAATTGGGCCACACACATATGAATGAATGAGTTCTAGGACTCCTTATGCTTTGTTGTCTCTCTTCGGAAAAGGGTTCTTGATGTTCTTCCCTTGTGCACATCCATTGCACACACCTTCATGGTCAACCTTGAGTTTTGGTAGACCCGTGACTACTTTGCATACGTATGGTAGCGCCTTGTAGTTGATGTGGGCTAATATTCTATGCCAAAGTTCACATGGATTCTTAATGGCGTGGGTCATGGTAGCTTTTGAGTGACCCTTTAGTTTATACAAGCCACCTTCTTCTTTTCCAATGACGATTGCTTCTTTCATGGTTTCTCCTTTAGCCCACATAAGAACTTATCCATCTATAAAGGCAACTCTAAAGCCTTTATTTTCTAAAGCTGATATGGAGAGTAGGTTCTTTGTCAAACCTGGTACATAGAGTACGTCCTTCATCTTCATTGAATTCCCTGAATTAAGCTTGTAGTTTAATTCTCCCACTCCCTTGATAGGGTATTGATAATCATCTCCAAGTGTCACTTTCTGAGAAAACTTGTTTTCTAAAATGAAAGAGAGAATATCTCTTTGTCATAACATGTGCTTAGAGGCACCACTATCAATGAGCCAAGTGTCCTCTCCAGGTGTTACCGATCCTAAGAGGGCCGAAATTAATACATAGTCTTTAATTTGTTCTCTTAACATCTTTGCGGGTGGCTCTTCATCTTCAACTGCATGGGCATGGTGCCTCTTATTTTTCCTCTTGTATTCTTCTTGTCTAGCTGGACAGTATCTCGCAATATGTCCCATCTTGTCACAATGGTAGCATTGGATAGATGAGTAATCTCTTTCCTTTCCTTGTCCTTTCTTTTGGAATCTCTTTGGTTGAGATTTGTTTTGGGGGTGAGACTCTTTATGAGTTTTTGTTTGGAAGTGAGACTTCTTTCTTCCTCCTTTAGTGTGAGTAGCTAGGGCTTGTTCTTCATCCCTTGCTAATAAAGCTTATCGGTTAGCTACTATTGTTTCTTCTTGAATGCATTCTTCCCATAGACCGTCAAATTTTAGTTTCTATGTTCTGGCACAAATCGTTTGGATGAATGCATCCCAAGGTATTGTGATACCATTAAGGATTGTCATTATGAGTTCGTCTTCATCTATGGTATCTCCAATCGCTTCTAGTTGTTCTTTGGATTTTGATATTCTGGAGAAATATTCCTAGATTGATTCTCCTCTATGCATTCTTGTATTCTTGAGCTGAGTTCTTAGATTCATCTTCTGGTTTATGGTATTTCCTTCATACAGTCTGTTTAGGGCATCAAACATTTCTTTCGTAATCTTCTTTGATGACACATAAGGAATCAGGTGATCTTTGATTGAATCTGCAATTATTCTTTTGGCCCTAATCGTGTCCTTTTGATGCTTTGCTTTGTCTGCAGCATCATCGGGTTCTGACACTTCTTCTTTGACGAATCTTGCTAGGTCATTCTCTTCAAGAATGAGACCAATCCTATACTTCCAGGCATGGAATTTTTCCACACCTTCCAGCTTGTCAACAAGCTTAGTGCTTGCAGACATCTTTTACCTGGAGCTAGGAAAATGTCCAAAAATGAAAATGCTCAAAATTAAATTCTTAACTTACCAGGAGGTGCACTTGGCTGAGGCAAGTAGCCTGGTGTGTTTGGATCTGAGAAAATCCAACTTTTACCCCTCCAAACTTGATATGCGGATTTTTGGACTGGTGCTTTTGGTTTTCTGGTACTCTGGTACTTCTGGTACTCTGGTTTTCTGGTACTTTGTGAAACTAGGGTTTCACTTTCCAGGAGATCTAGCCACTAAAAAGTTGCGTTGAGGATACCAAAGTGATCCTTGAGGAAGGGCGCATTTTTCTAGATGGTTTTAGGGCTGAAATACTTCATTAACAAAAATCCCTAATTTGCATGTACGACAATAGTGACGTTTTTCACTTTCTCTTTTGAAAGATGCTCTCTTCAGCTTAGCTCTGACACCATGTTAAGGTTTAAGCTATTATTATATTTCTTTGCATTTCACTAGATAACAATAGCATAAGATATGATCACTAAGAAATACACAATCACAAGAGACACATCATTTATCCTAGGAAACCCTCATGGGGGAGAAAACCCAACAAAACTTCCTTATTATAGATAGCCAATACAATGTCAAGAGATAACTTAAAAAAATACAGAAATTTATCTCCCAAGAATGCGCCTCTCTCTCTCTCTCTTCTCCAACTACAGCTCTGAAACTTGCTTCTCAATGAACAAGTGAGTGTGTGTCTAAGTGAGGTGCTAGCCTCCTTATTTATACAACTCTGGCATGTGTGGAGGTGTCTTTTCACTGACAGGGCCGACTTCTCAATCTAGATGGTTATAACCACCTTTAATATATTATGGGGTCTCTTTAATATATTCTGGGGCCGACTTCTTATTCTTCTTATTACAATTATGTTTTGACCAATCCACAAAAGGGGATTTGGTCTTTTACAATAACCGACATGATCAATCCGCAATAGGGGATTGATCTAATGAATAATACAACAATAATAATTAGAATACACTTTGCAGTTACATTATTTCAACAACAGAGAGCAAAAAAACAGAGCTTGAAGCTGATGCAGCCATGGAGGGAAAATTCTAGAGCAAGATGGAGCGAATTGGAGTGAATTGGAGCTGGAAAACTGAAGAGTCAGGTTGTCAGGCCTGAAGAGTGAACTCTTGGGTGAGTTGCACTAAAAAAATAAGTGGTTGTTGTTGGTTTGCTAATAGTTTTCAGAGCAACAACTTCCCTTGAGTTCCCAGTTGAGAGATTCCTAACTACCTGTGCCAAAGAGACCTTGATAAAAAAAAAGGGCTCATTCCTTGTGTTAGCCTTGATAAACGGATGGTACATCCCTTGAGTTAACCTTGATAAAAGAATGGTGATTCCTTGGCTTGGACGGGTCAAGAGGAAGGGAGTTGGTGGAAAATTTGGGTAGTTGTAGGAAAATATCAGTTGGGTTGAGAGTTTTATGAGCTGTGAGTGGACTGTGAGAGACCACCCTCTTTTGTGGATTGCTATCCTCAGCTCGGGGATGATTGGATGTTGAGATTTGGAACAATCAGTCTATGGTTGTGTGGAACGTCCATCCCAAGCAACTGGTTGCACAATTGTTGTGAAAAGATAAGTGTTTTATCTTGTTGTTATGTTAAAATATGTATTTAATTGTTGCGCATGAACTTTGTGTATTTGGAAGTGATTTATTTGTTGTTGTAATGAGTTGTTTAATTGTAATTCATGTTGATTATTATCATGTTGTAGATGCTTCTATTTTGTGGTTAAACACAATAGCTAAATTTGTTTTAATTTGTAGTTGTAAGCTACAGGAAATTGGCTAACAGTAGAATAGTTAATTTAGTTAGCATAAATTTCATTTTAAAGAGTATTCCGCACTGTAATGTCCTTCGGATGGTTGTGGGACGTTACATTACGGTATCAGAGCTCTTGGTTCAAACATCGGGCTTGTATGGGCCAAGATGGTTGCGAATTCGTGAAATTCATTGTTGCAAATTTTATCTGTGACTGATTTCGGGGAAAAACTGAGATTTTAGAGAGAAATCCCCAATTCTGTGAGTGAGATTCAAGTTTTAATGGCCGCATGTGGAGTTACAAGCAGTTTAGAGAATCAACGACTAAGATTGTGATTGATCTCATGATTGACAATCGAGATCCGTCGTGATAAATTTAAAAATTCCTAAGGATTCGACCATTTGAAAAGTTGATGGGATCAACAACCAGTATTAAATCAAGGGTTGTGAAAGGTGCTTCCTTCAAACCATTTTCTTATCCAAGTGACCTCAAGCTTGAGTCCACAGACTTGACCAAATCTTGGATAAGATTTAAGAGTGTAGTCCTCTAGGGCTTGTCAAAGTTCCATATGACTAGGGTCCTTGAACCCTGTGCTATACAAAAGGGAGATAATCCCTCCGAGCTTCGGGAATTCGGAGGTCCGGAGCTCCGGGATGTTAAAAAAATCACAACATTAAAATCCAGCCGAAGGAAACCTGCTGACATGGTTACCAGAGAGGTTGAATGGCAACTGGCGGTTTCCTATCCATTGTCATGAGATCGGCTTTATCTTTAAACCCTGACCATTTTTCCAGTTGCGAAGTAACGCGAGCCGTAGATCTAAGGATCTTCGAAATCCATCCTGATCATTAGATATACACTACGGTCAAATTCGACATTGACCCACTCCGAGCGTAAAAAGGTGTTAAATGACCGGAACTCCCACATTTTGAAGTCGCGAAGTAAAGTGGGTCATAGATCTAAGGATCCTTCGAGACCCTTCTTGATCGTTAGATTGAGTATAGTGGAAGGATAGGGTAAGCGGTACCTTCAACCGAAAACAAGCAGTCATACCTGCTTTATGACCTTTCCGGTAGGTAAACCTTAGGGACTTAAATGGGTTAAGACATGTAAGGGACATGAAGTTGCGAAGTAACGCGAGTCGTCGATCTAAGGATCCTTAGGGACGCTTCCTAACTGTCAAATGCAAGTTATGGTCATTCAATGTTGACCCACTCTGAAATTGCGAACTAATGCGAGTCGTTGATCTAAGGATCCTTCGAGATATCTCTCAACCATTAGATAGAGCATAGTGGAAGAATATAGTAAGCGATACTATTAACCGTTAGATCGCGGGGAAGAATTCAAGAGCGATATGAGTCATTGATCTTATGGTTCATTGGGATCCTTTCTCAACCGTTCGATCAACTAGTGGAAGGACAATGTAAGCACTTTGGTGAAGTCTTATTCCGGGAAATGTAAGGAACAAGGGGTAAGACTATCCCGAAGGCTAAAGGTCGGAGTATGTGGTGCGGAAGTTTGGGACTTTGAAACTCCGGGACTCCAGGAGATTCGAGGATATAGGAAGATGCGTTAAGCGTTGAAGCGTCGAAATTTTCCCTCGTCAAAGTGTCCAACTTTGATAGATTGTGAAGTAAGGAACAACCTCAATCGTCCATCACAACTGATGATTAATCCAGATTCATCAATCATTGATGCTTGAAGGTGACCATAATTCGTCGAGGTTGTGGAAAGTGGAGATCAAGTCGTCCATCGAGGGCATAGATCAACAAAGGAGAAAAAAAGCACATTTGAATTTCTAAGGGCGTTAATTATCAGGAGGTCATGTTCTTTGATCAGGACCGTCAGATAGCTTGGCTACGTGCATGTATAGGATCTACTCACGTAATGAGGAAGAAGTTAACAAGCAGTCTTGTTGGAACGCACAGACTGTAGATCTCGTATATTAATTAAGTCGTGACCCTTGATGAGAATGCAAGAGGAGAGCGAATTCAGTGTAGGACCCCTTACCAAGTCTAAACCTTGTGTTAAGTGAGGAAAAATCTCAACCGTCGAATCTAAGGGTGGATCGATCCCCACCATAGATTTTGGAGCAAAATGTGACTTTGGAACTTCGGGTCTCCGGAGATGTTTTAGATCTATACAAGAACGATGGAGGGATGAAGGCCCGGTATTTGCGAAGACCGAGAGATATTCCCTACAACTAGCAACCATGTCATCGTCACAAGATGATGACCCAAGTCACGACTGTGCCATGTCAGATGGTGTGAGAGAAGTGAAACTACATGGATGCCACGTGGTGAAGGGATGGCTATTGGCCAAAGATGCCCAAAAAAGCTTCGGAAGGCTATAACTTTCAAACCAGAGCTCAATTTTGGGCAAGATTTTAGTCGTTGGAAGGGTATTTCATAGAGGAATGCATCTAGGGAATCATAGTGTGAATGATGAAATGTGTCCTTCATAAATTGACGAGGAAACAACATGTATTCTGATTAATGAAATGTTTTATAATATGCATGTTCTAATAGTAATTATTACATGCACATTTCTTGCAGAATTAGAGGTACAGAAAGAAACTTTAGTTATTATATCAGGACTGGAGTTATGGAAGATGCTCAAGGATCTTATAGCCATGGGGAATAATTCAGAGGTCTGCATGTCAGCATGGGGAATGCTGAGATAAAGTCAAATGGAAGAAGAGATAGGCAAGATCCTATCACTATGAGAAGTCTGCATAGTGAAGTGAGGAGCTACAGGGATGATAATGAAAGGATTATGATGGCTCAAGAAGAGATACTTCATAGCTTAAATATGTTGCATAAGCAGGTCAACAAGGATTCTAGAACCCAACAAACAACTAGTGTTAGACAAGTATCAACATCTAGGTCCCATAGCAAAAAGGGATGATCATGGAAATGATAGGATTCAATAAGCATGAGCAGGCGCCATCATTCTCCAAGGCAGTTCACTGGAAGAACTCATGCAAGCTCAGGGCCAGGGAGCAGCCCAAGTGTGTCTCTTGTTCGGAGGCAAAGAAGAAGGCCCGAGGCATACATCTTGCAAGGTGAACTCAGGAAAATCAAGCCACCTACTTTCAATGGTGAGCACAGGAAAGGAGAAGAGGCAGAGGCTTGGCTATTGGAAATGAAGAAATATTTCCAACTGCACGATCACCCATCTTGAGTAAAAGCTAGAATTGCCACCTACCACCTGCAAGGAAAGGAAACCGTGTGGTGGGATCAACTTAAGCAAGCCAAGAACCTCGATGAGAAAAATATCTCATGGAGGTAGTTCAAAGGATATTTCCAAGAGAAATATTGTCCAAGCATTACTATGAGAGAAAGATGAAAGAGTTCTTTGAACTCAAGTTGGGAACCATGACAATGGAGGAATATGAGAAGCAGTTCTTTGAATTGTTGAAGTATGTTTTCTAAGTGGGTTACCCTCCTTCTATAGTGACAAGATTCAATATGATAACCCCAAGACCTTGGAAAAAACCACAAGGAGAGCAAGGAACCTTTATGACAAAAGCAGGGGAAGGCCAGTGTTCCAAAAGGCTTGGACTGACAAGATGAAAGGGAAAAAGGATTAAAGGCAGAAAGGTTTTAAGCCACCCTTTTTTAGAAATAACTCCCAAGCAAATCAACAAGGTAAGACAACCCAAAATGATCAAAAGAATGCAGATGCATACTAGAAAAGGCCAAGGCAATGTTGGGGATGTGAGGGGAATCACTTATATAGGGATTGCCCTCACAAGGGAGAAAGAATGAGGAATGTCCACAACATTCAAGAGTCTGAAATAGTGGAATACACGGGAGGAGGCATGCCAAGGATTTATGCATCCTTGGACAACAAGTAGGTAGAGTATCAATCCCCCATGATCGAAGTGGAAGGTAAGATTGATAACCATCCCATAGCAATTTTAATTGATTCTGGATCTAGCCATAGTTACATAAATGCTAACATTGTTAAAATATTTCACTTGCAAATAAGTAAGCATAAGAAATCTTGGTTAGTTCAGTTAGCCATAGGGGCTAAGAGGAAGATCGATGAATTGGTTAAAGATTGCCAAACATAAATGAATGGACTTAGCACAAAGGTAGATGTAAACATCATACTGTTGGGTTCATATGAATATCTAATTGGCATGGATTGTGTTGTTCCAGAGTCTGTACTTAAGGCTTAGAAGTACAGTGTCTAGGCATCCGAAAGTGAGTAAAGGGTAGAGAAGGAAGAAATGGCAACCTTCGGCAAGGGAAACTAGGGATGATTTATGTGTTGGCATTGCCTAGCTTCCAACTGTTCCTAGATGTTTATATCTCGTTCAATCGCTGCCCATGAACGTTCGAGTTCAACCCGGGTAGTCGTTGTTTTAAGAATAGTATCAAAAAGGTTTAAGGCAATATGTGTTTGATCTGATTGTCCAGGTTTGATATTAGGCTATCTTGTTACAGGGACAGTCATGGAGAAACAGAAAGATAAGAAAATCTCAGGGGGAATTTAAGTGTTGTCTCAATTTCGGTCGTATAAAAGAGAGTTTACAGTTTCAGGAGTGAAAAAAGGGTGCAAACCAAAGGCCCTTTCCCATAACTGAGTTATATTTTAATAAAAATGTATGGGGTGGGAGAAAACATTAAGTTGTCTATCGAGTAAGGCTCCTATCAAGGGAGAATCTCACATATAAACAGAAGAAGAAAAATGTAAAGAAATAACCCGATGAAGCATAAGATATATATAGAATTCTTAAAGTGTTGACTGGTCTTATACCTGCTGATAGCTGGTATAGAGGAAAAACAATAAACAATATAGAAAACCAAAATTCATTCACTATAGTAGAGGTTGTACTAAATTATAGCGAAGCATTCATTAGATACAAATATGAAATGAAATGAAATATGAGATACAAGGAAACAAACTCATAACACAGTCGTGACGGAATTGAGAATCTTCAGATTTGCTTTATATTAACTCTCAAAATAGAAAACCTCTATTACAATCAACAAAAAAAGGTCCAGCCCCTTTTTTCTTTCTTTCTATGGTATATTTATACAGTTTTACATAAGATGGAATCTCAATCGTTGCAAAATTTTCAGTTATGATAAGGAGGAGAGCAATCGTTCCATTTCTTCATCTCTGTCTTTATTTGGTGCCAGAAGCTTGTCCTCGTGCATGCTCGGTACAAGTGACACATCTTTCCACCAGCCGAGATATCAGCCTTGACGGTTCTACTTGACAATTGGCTTCAAAAGAGTAACAATCTCGGGCTAATTGCGGTAACCTTTCTTCCATCTGTCTGTCTATGATGTCGATAGTGCACAATTGCACACTTGGTTTAATCATACATTTATCTATTTGAACTATGTCTGCCATAGTTACTTGTGAGATCTCGACCGAATCTCTTTCCTCTTTTTCATTTAAATCAAGTGAGATTTTCGCTATATTCATTTGACTCAATGCCTCGGCATTACCTTCGCTATCAATGCCTAACAGATTACCATCTATAGAACCAAAAGCCTCCTCTAAGGATTTCGTTACCCTCTTGGCTTGCAGCTTACCTTCTGAGATACTGTGCTCCCATTCTTTTAATAAAATATTTCCTCTAGTCTGCTCCGAAATGGAAAACCTGGGAGTACTTTCCGATTCCCTGTTGTTTGTAGCTATTACAGCCTCTTGAAAAGTGACCCGTGCTGCTCCAGCTTCTCTTTCTCTGACAGATAAATTTTCCAAAACTTGATTAACAAGTAAGCAGTTGTCCCGAATCACCTCTACCTTGGCGAGTAAATTTCGCTGGGCCGCAAAAACTCTGCTCCGAATCTCCATCGCCTGGGACTGGAACATCCCGATATTTATAACTTATAACTTTACTTTCGACGATTTCCACTCTAGCCTGTAGCTGTTCGATCAAGTCTTTTTGTTGGCCCGCTTGTATCTGACCATTCCGAACCACCAGCTCTGCTTGTTCGAGCTTAGTTTTGAGCAGCTCTATCTCACTTTTATCGGCCAACCTTGCTTGTTCTATCCCTACACTCGCCTGGTCCTTGGCAACCTCCTCTGTTGTGGCTAGTCTGGCTTCTAGGGTTTTGATGAGGCGATTTTTTCGCTTCAGCTAGTTTTTCAAAACCCCGACTGAAAATTGATTCATTGTGGCATATGCCCCTAATGTCCTGGCTATTTCTGTCGTGAACTGTTCATTCTTCTTGTCTTTCCCATCAGTCAATACTTTGTACTTCTTGGTTGTTGATTCCCCTTCCTGATAGAATTCTCTCTTTACCACAACCTTTCTCTTCTTATCAAAGAATAACTCATTTGGAGGGAGCTCTTCCATCCTTATAGGTCTCAATTCTTCATTTAAAATCCACCCTGCATCAATATTTCCCTGAGTTGACTGCAAGGGCGTAATGGATGCGATGGGATCTCTGATTTGCTTAGCTGGTTGCCCCGGAGTAGTAACTGGAGTCTGCTTTTTCGGCGGGTCGGGAGTCTTTATCTATGTTTTTGGACTCTTAGTTTGCTCTTCCCCGTCCTGGTGTTTTTCTTGGTTGGGTGTCGCATCTTTGGAGCCTTCGGCTTCTTTTTGTTTCACCTCCGCAGTACTCAGATTCTCACCCCGCAATACTGCGGGAAGACAACTGCGTCGATGTTCTTGGAATTTTAGAACATCGGCCCTCTCTTCAGGTGCCAAGGTTTGTATATGGGCCAAAATATCGGCATAAGATCTTGCGCCTCGAAAAATGTCATCCGAGGGCGAATTTTCATGTTCAAACCTTTTGAGTCCGCAACTGGCCAGATGATTACTTACGACCCTTTGCAGATCGTGCTTCTTGAATTCAATAAGAACCAATTTTAGGTTTTCCAGGGCTGTTGCCTCAGCTTTAGCATGCCCAAAATCTAACAAAGAATATGTATTTAAATGACCAGGAAAAGGTGGCCATACCTTCTTTGAATATCCCTTAAGCTCCTTGCTTATTCCACCGGTTACTGTTTGTCTAGCAACCTCACGACAAGCCAGCTTGTCGGGTATGAATAATGGTAATGCATGTGGGGGAACGGAAGCTCGAAAACTCTGAGATATGAGAATTCAACTTCTACATACTAGTCAGCTACACTGCTCAAATTCATCACTATACTGTCCGAGATCCTGGGTGGTGGGTGGCCGAAAATGGTGACATGCAGTGGTACCATTACCCAATTAAAGATTTCATATACGAAATCTGTCGCTTTTTTTTCCCACAATTTTGAATGATAGACGTGGATGGGCTCAGCCTCTGATGGAGTCCAACTCCAGCTCATTAAGGGAAAGGGTGTTAGAAAACACACGACGTCCATAATGTATGCGGACATAAAAAATGAAGCAATCTTTCCGCTCTTTTTCTGCGCCCGATACTTTGTAACTCGACTGGTCAAGCTATTAGACAACATTTTCACCCAGTCAAAGGAACAACCTTCGGCGACTTGATGTATTAGAGGCACCCATTGAAGAAAGAAATGTGAGGTGTCCTCTCTCCCGTATAATCTGCAGGTCATCATAGCTATATACTTGAACTGTGGTTCCAAGGAAGTTATTGAATATATACCATTACTGTCTACCATGAACTTCGCAGGGTGTGAAACCCAATCTCTGATTAAGCTAGACATAGTCTTGTCATATTGCACACATTCCTTATGTTTGAACTTCTCCAAGAATTCGGCATTGTATGTAAGGTCCGACACGGTAGGCAACTTGTACATACCTTGCAGTTGTTCGGGTCTGAAAGTCCTGATGGTGACCTTCTGCTCATTGATGATGGTTCTGGTTGGTATGTCCACATGGTCTAATTCCCATCGGACCATATCATAGTAAGGGAGTAGTCGTGGCCTGGCCGCTCATTTATGCATTCCAGATTGGACGACGATCTTATATTTGGTGGTTATGTCGTCTTTTTCATTGTCACTGGAATCATCAGAATAATGTACTAACTCGGCCTGTAGAACATCAGAAACAAACGACCAGGTCGGGACAAAGTCGACACTTCGAGGTGAAGTATCAACGACGTTGTCTGAACCTTGTCCCGAAACCTCAACGTTGGCTTTAGACGCTTTTCGCGAGGCCATGACGAGAGATCCTGCTTTAGCTCTTCTGCGATAAAAATATGTATACATACAGAAATTAGTTCACTGAGAAAAGTGTGCTCTGCGTTATATAGAAATGAATTTGTGATAACGAATAACAACTCTATATATTCAAAAACTCGGTACTTTTTAAGAACAGATCGGTCAAATCACACTTAAATATAAATTTAGCAATAAAAACCCAATCTTTACTTGTCGTTTCGCCTTGTTTCTAATTAATGCCATAAATTTTGGCGGTTCAAAATGTCAGTTGGCGTAAGGAAGAATTAAGATTGCCTCGTAAACTGTGCATGCATCAAATCACGAGAAATACTGGCTTAGCTCAATTAATTAGGTTTTACCAAAGTTAATTAATCTTTCGGTACTCGCTGCATCGGGAATTTTTGCTTTAACCCTTTGAACCTCTAACACCCGAGATTGCGATGATTGACTTTGGTTAATAAAAAACGTAATTGTGATTATGCGCTTAATTAATTACGTGATTATTTATATCGCAATTTCGCGACTCGAAGCTTCGAAGGTATAGCTTCTGGGAAGTTTGTATGCCGAGTTGCGAAACCGCGAGATCACGATAATATGTTTTAATTAAAAGGGAGGATAAAATTGGATTAAGTGTTTAATTAATTATGTTTATATCTTTATCGCAACTTCGCGACTCGGGGCTTTGACAGTGTAGCTTTTTAAAATAAAATCCGTCGAGTTGCGAATTTCTGACAGAACTTAACCACAGCTAAGCTTTTACCTTTAACCTTAACGCAGGTTACTAAAACAAGAAATTCATGGTTTCGGCTATCGGGGTTACGACAGTAAGACTTTTGGATTTAGTAAACGCCGAGATGCGAAACCCCGATGATGCTTAACCGTAATTTAGGAAAATTTTACTCTCGTTACTGACTTGGGTAAAATTTTAAAACAATTTCGTTGTTTCGTTGTTCGGGACTTGTGAACTATGTGATCTATAGCATTCGACATACAAAATCCCGAGGTAAAAAAAAAGGGGGGAAAATATTTGACGAAAAGTAGAACTCGCCTTGAGAGTATGATAACCATCATTGCTCGCGTGATGAGACTTCAGAGATTTTGAAACAACAGAAGGAAAATATGAAAACCATCTTTCGATTTCGAGCATTAAGACATGAAATTCAAAACGGGCTAAAAAACAAAGGCGGCTCCAACAGATTGGTTGGAAAAACATCATGTTGTCCTAGACTGTTACAACAAGACAATCACATGTCTTGATGAGGAAGGGAAACAAGGCAAGATTCAAGTCATTCCAAGAGTTGTAGCTATTGGAGAGATTTCAGCTATGCATTTGAAGAAGAGTTTCAGGGAGGGATTTCAAATGTTTGTAGCCCATACAAAGGAGGAAACCAAAGATAAAGTGGCAAGCATTAAAGACCATCCAGTCTTGAGGGATTTTGAAGATGTTTTTAGAGAAATTCCAGGATTTCCACCAAGGAGAGTCATTGACTTCTCGATTGATTTGGTACTAGGAGTTGCCCCAGTGTCCAAGACACCATACGGAATGGGTACACCATAATTGAAGGAGTTACAGATGCAACTTGAAGAGTTGTTAAAAAATGGGTATATATGCCCAAGTGTGTCACCTTGGGGAGCCCCAGTTCCTTTTGTGAAGAAGAAGGATGGAACCTTAAGGCTGTGTATTGATTTCGGGAAACTTAATAAGGTTACCATAAAGAATAAGTATCCTTTGCCAAAAAAATTTGATTTGTTTAATCAGTTGAAAGGTGAAAGAATATTTTTAAATATTGACTTGAGATCAAGCTATCATCAAGTAAGGATAAAGGAAGAAGACATCAGCAAGACAACATTCTGAACAAGATATGGGCATTGTGAATTCATGGTAGTGCCATTTGGGCTATCAAATGCCCCATCGGTTTTTATGGGCATTATGTGTCTGATGAATGGAGTGTTCAGGGAATACCTCGATAAGTTTGTAATTGTGTTCTTAGATGATATACTCGTCTATTCTAAATTAGAAGACGAACATGAGCAATGTTTAAGAATGGTGTTGCAAGTTTTAAGAGAACATAGATCGTATGCCAAGCCAAGTAGTGCATCTTTTACCAAAAGAAGATTCATTACTTGAGGCATATAATATCAACAACATGGATATAATTTGATCCAAAGAAGATAGAGGCCATTAGAGGATGGACAACACCAAAGGATGTGACAGAGGTCATATCATTCATGGGTCTTGCCGGTTATTATCGAAGATTCATAAGAGGGTTCTTGAAGATTGCAAGTCCAATCACTTATTTTCAAAAGAAGGGTGTGAAATTTGAATGGACTTCCAAGTGTGGAGAGATTTTTCAACAGTTGAAGGGAATATTCGCAAGTGTACCAATATTGAAGATTGCAGACCCAAATGAAGATTTTGTTGTGTGCACCGATGCCTGCAAAGAAGGGCTTGGTGGAGTTCTTAGTCAAAAGGATCATGTGGTATGCTATGAGTCTAGAAAATTAAAAGAGAATGAAAGGAATTATGCTACACATGACTTGGAGTTAGCAATGATTGTACATGCATTGAAAATGTGGAGGCATTACCTTGTGGGTAAGAAATTCGAGTTGAGGATAAACCACTGAGGTCTGAAGCATTTGTTTGGACAACCAACACTAAATGCTAGGCAAACTAGATGGTTAGAATTTATGTGTGAATATGACTTCGAAATTAAGCACATAAAGGGAAAGGAAAATGAAGTGGTTGATGCACTTAGCATGAGAGCTTGTGAAGTGCATATTGTAGCCATTAGCATGTACATGACAGATCTGAAAGACAAATTTGTTGCAACAACAAATTTAGATCAAAATTATTTAAAAATAAAAGAGACATTACAACAAGGTAATTTTCAGCAGAAATTTAATTATTATGAGTTGAAGGAAGATGGAATTCTCGTGTACAAAGGTAAGGTGTATGTGCTGAATTCCGGGGAGCTGGAAAATGCAGTGCTGAAGGAGATGCATAATGTGCCATATGGAGGGCACCCAGGATATCAGAAAACAATTGCAGCAGTAAGAGGCCAATATTTTGGGCCAGGAATGAAGAAAGAAGTGGCTAATTACATAGCCAGATGTTTAGAATACCAAAAAGTAAAGACATAACATATACACCCAACAGGTTTGCTACAACCATTGCCCATTTTAGAATGGAAGTGGGAAGTTGTCACGATTGATTTTATTACTAAGCTTCCCAGAACAGTGAAGCAACATGATTCCATCATGGTGGTGGTGGACAAGTTGACTAAAGCAACACATTTTAATCCATTAAAAACTATACACAAGGCAACAAATATTGTAGATATTTATATGAGAGAAGTTGCTAGGCTACATGGAGTGCCTAAGGCAATAATTTCAGATAGAGATCCAAAGTTTACTTCCAATTTTTTGAAAGGTTTATTCAAGGGCTTTGGAACAAATTTAAATCTCAGTACAACATATCATCCAGAGTCAGATGGGAAAACAGAAAGGACTAATAGAATAATTGAGGACATGCTTAGAATGTATGTGATGGATCAACCATCAAAGTGGGAAGGTTATATCCATTTAGTTGAATTTGCCTAGAATAATGGATATCAAGCCTCACTGAAAATGGGTCCATTTGAGGCATTGTATGGAAAAAAATGTAACACACCAGTGAGTTGGAATAATCTAGCAAACAGAGCAGTTGTTGGGCTAGAATTGTTAAAATAAATGGAAAATCAGATGGAAAAAATAAAGCAGAATTTGAAGGTTGCTCGGGATAGGCAGAAAAAGTTATGTAGACAAGAGTAAAGTTTTCAAAGATTTTAAAGTGGGAGAACATGTGTTTTTGAAAGTGAAGGCAAAGAGAAGTTCGCTAAGATTAGGAAATTGCCCAAAGTTGGTAGCAAGATATTGTGGGCCTTTTGAAATATTAAAAAAGATAGGGCCAGTTGCATACATGTTAGTTTTGCCTCCATCCATGAAAATGCATAGTGTATTTCATGTGTCATTGCTAAAGAATTAGGTTCTTGATCCTAACCACATAATTGATTGGAATGTGATCCAGGTGGAGCACGAAGAGGATTTCTAGGTGGAACTAGTACGCATCTTGGACTGAAAAGTCAAAGGGATCAGGAACAAATCCATAGGGCTAGTAAATGTTCAATGGACCTATTATGGTCCTGAAGATGCTACATGGGAGCATGAAGAAAACACACGGGCAGAATACCCACAAATTTTTTACAGTTTTGAAGAAAATAGAATGCAAGACTTTGTTTTGAGCAACTAGAGTTCCAGAACCACATCTCATAGCCTTGGCCAAATGTGTTGGGGACCTTGATAAAAAAATGGATCATTTCTTGGGTTAGCCTTGATAAATGGATGATACATCCCTTGGGTTATCTCTAATAAACGAATGTTTCCTTCATTGGGTCGGCGAGCTAAGAGGAACATAAGATTTTGGTTGGAGTTGTTATTGGAGTTGTAAAATCCAGAATTTCTATTTCTAAGTGTTGTGATATAAAATTGCATATATGTATATCGGCATAGAGTGCACCGAGGATGATGCACAATTCTAGGGGAGGGGGATTGTAACATCCCCACTATAATCCCTAGTTCAATTAATGTTTATGTAGATATAATATGTGGCTACGACCAAGCGATGTAATATGTGAATTGTGTTTCCTTGTTTCATTAATAAAAATGTGATGTTGGTTGCTAAGGGGACAAGGAAAATAGATGGGGGTTGAATTATTCCACAAGAGAGGGGAGTGTCTAGGATAATGGCCAAGAGGGGTCCAAGGGGGGAATACCCGTGTATATTAATTTAACACATTTTCCTAAATTTGCTATTTGTATATGAACCTTCATATTTCCGATTGAGTGTTCCCAAAGCCAATCATTGAATACATGTAAGAGGGTGGGTGTGAGTGGTCACATCTCAAAGTTATTGGGCACATGGGGGTTGAGTGCAATCATCTTGGGGAAAGAGTGTGAGTCAAGAAAGACAAGCACAAAGAAAGGAAATATGTATGGGTTGGGACAACAAGTTTGGAGGAGAGTCAATCTTGGTGCATGGGAAGAAGCAGAGAGTAGAAAAACAGAGCTTGAAGCTGATGCAACCATGGAGGGTGAATTCTAGAGAAAGATGGAGTGAATTAGAGCTGGAAAACTAAAGAGCCAGGTTGTCAATCCTGAAGAGTCAACTCCTAGGTAAGTTGCACTAAAACAACAAGTGGTTGTTGTTGGTTTGTTGATAGTTTTCCTAGCAACAATTTCCCTTGAGTTCCTAGCTGAGAGATTCCTAGCTACCTGTGCCAAAGAGACCTTGATAAAGGAATGGCTCATTCCTTAGGTTAGCCTTGATAAATAGATGGTACATCCCTTGGGTTAACCTTGATAAAATAATTGTGCATTCCTTGGGTTGGATAGGTCAAGAGGAAGAGAGGTGGTGCACAATCAGGGTAGTTGTAGGAAAATATTAGTTGGGTTGAGAGTTTTATGAGCTGTGAGTGGACTGTGAGAGACCACCCTCTTTTGTGGATTGCTAGCCTCAACTCGGGGGTGACTAGCTGTTGAGATTTGGAACAATTAGTCTATGGTTGGGTGGAATGTTCGTCCCAAGTAGTTGGTTGCACAAATATTGTGAAAAAGATAAGTGTTTTATCTTGTTGTTATGTTAAATTATGTATTTAATTGTTGTGTGTGAACTCTATGTATTTGGAGGTGATTTATATGTTGTTGTAATGAGTTGTTTAGTTGCAATTCATGTTGATTATTAACATGTTGTAGATGCTTCTATTTTGTGGTTAAAGACAATAGCTAAATCTGTTTTAATTTGTAGCTGTAAGTTACAGGAAATTGGATAACAATAGAATAGTTAATTTAGTTAGAAGAAATTTCATTTTTAAGTGTGTTTTGCACCGTAATGTCCTTCGGATGGCTGGGGGACGTTACAATTTTTATGAAGGGTCAAGGGCACCAATGAGATTCACAGACACAATGTATCTTTCAAGCGACCGTATTTATCTACATGATGAAATTATATATCAAATTGAATGTACATCAAATCCTACTCACTTATCCATTCAACTTATGGAATATGGGCTATAAAATATTATAATTGGATCTATTGCCATGAAACCATCCTTCGCTAGTTACTTGATCAAGTAATTTATGTAAGCAGTGGTTGATACCAAGGGAATTTATTTTGTTGATACCAATGGAAACCATAATGTTTTCCTTGAAAGAAACAAGTGCAAGTATACACGTGATGATGAGTACTCGTTAACCTGCAAGTCAATGAAGGGTGTTTGAATGGTGAATGGATTGGAGTATAAGATAACATACAATACATCTAAGGATTCTTATGTTTTTGACACATAATATGTTTTTTTGTAGGAATAAAAATAACCATAGAATCACAACTAAGTGGCTCTCCGAATTAAAAGACTTTAAAAAGTTAAATATAGAGGAAAATAATTTTAATGGTATAATTCCTGCAAAAATTCTTCTCTATCATTTATTGAAACTCTATTACCTTGGAATTCCCTGCTTATGCATGAATAAGACGAAAGGCATTCCACATAATTTAGGGAATTCAAACTGTAATAATAAATTTGTGAACAATCATAATAAGTTGAAGGTTGCCCATAAAATATCGTACAACATAATTACAATAATTGCTCTAACATTGATAATGGATATGGCTATGTATGGCGAGAAGAAAATCTTATCTGCCACAATTGAAGCACAACTTGATACTCAAGTCTTGGAGATATGAATGAATAGTGGAAATAAGGAAATTCTTAGCAAAGCCTCCCATACATGTCATAACGTTATCCTAATCTATCATATTAATCAAACACGTCTTTTTCAAGGATGTGCCAAGTCGGCGTGTGAATCTGATGATGTGCTCAGAAGGTGGTCATGGAGCGACAAATGTAGAAATGAAGAGAAGAGAAGATCACAGTCAAAGAAAAATACATTAAACTTGGGGAAGATAAAATAAATTATGAATCCGATGCATCTTAAGAAGAAGAAGGTGGTTTTGTCTATAATAATAACCACATTACAAACCCTAAAAGCATGGACAATATCATAAGTAATTATCAAAAAAAGGAATTATTACCTTGAGGAGTATTATAAAATCATTTCCTTCAATTTCAGAGCTAAGGTTACGTGTAGACGAAGTTGAGTTGAAGTCAAGGTTGACTAACTCATGGTTGTATATGATGGCACTAAGGTGTCAATAATATCCTACCAAGGGCAGAAGAAATGTGGATCAAATCTATTATCTCGGACCTTGGACCATCAAATATTAGATAGATGCACTCAATTCATCTATGCTTCTGTAATGCCCCATATTTTGACCTTGGACAATTAGAACTTTGATTATATTCATGTCAGTAATTCATTGCTTAATAACTATTTGGACTTAGCTAGACTGATATAGACATTTAATATGTGTATACCTAGACCTATTTATGTGTTGTATAATGTTATTTTATACTTATATGTTCATAATGATGATAGTTATGAGAATTGTTCAAACATGCATATTTAAATGTGGAATTTTGGTACATTGGTACTAGTTCAAGTTATTTTGTGAATGTATAACAGATGTAAGGCATTGTAAAAATAAACATACATTTCTTAATTGAACGTCAATACAAATATGGATTCTTATACAAAATTGTGATTTATATGCATGGATATGTGTTATTGGTGAACTAACCTATAGGTTGATGAGTTATCTGATAACTAAATGACTGCAGTGTTGAGGTAACTTAGATGTCATAGACATTAAGAAGATAATGTATGTTATAAGTTGTACTTATTATTTAATTTATGATTCGAAATATTGCTATGATCTATGGTAAGTGTGGTTTTGACAGGACACACAACTTACCTAGAGTGGTTGTTTGATGACGTGACTCTAAGAACAATAGTTACACAATATGGCTCGATATAGGGTGTTGACCATAGTTCTAACAAGAAGGGTGGAGGTATTTCCCATTGAGTATCCTATTGACCCTAGTTTTAATAGGATGGGTGGAGGTATTTCCCACCGCATATCCACCGAAACCTGGATTCGTTGGAGGGATGTGTGAAGTCATGCTCCTCTAGACGTGTGATGGCAACTGCTAGTTGCTTATGGGAAAGCTTGGTCGAGATGTATGACAATTTCGCTTATGGGTTTTATTTGGAGTTAGGTCAATATAGTTGTCGCTCCAGCTTAATCCAGTAGAGGAAAGGATAAGACAAAAGATGGAAGTAGGTTAGGAATGAAGGTTGATTCAATGTTATTTGAGAATATAGCTTGGGGATTATATGTGTCACTCTTGTTTTCTCACTTGATTCCAAAACACTCATTTTTATTCTCTTTTTATATTTTAAGTGTAATGATCAATTATTAATGAGTTATTGACATTTTGTTAGTTAAAATTATTGAATGATGCATTTGTTGTCCTACATGCTATGTGTGATCATACATGAACTATGCACTAGAGGCAGTGATTGTTTATCGTTAGTACATGCCCATGTTATGTGTCTGCTAGCTATGCACACATACCCTACACATGTACACTAGTACGATTAATTAATATATTAATTATTAAACTAGATTATTAACTATTTAATTGAATGGTTTAATGATGTATTGCATGCAAAATATACAATAGCATTAAATACCTCTTTGACTTTGATTGATGGTTGGTATGATGAATTAAATGAGTATGGTGGATTGTCATGTACATTTTGGAGAAAATTGTCAAATTGCATTTATAAGCTAGCATGATATGAAAGACTTTGCATTCTATTTATTGTTATTTTATGTTATGTAAGTCATTCAATATTTTAGTTTTTTTTTTTAACTTTTCCCCATAAATCTAGACGATGGAGGTTGATGGCTAATAATGAGGGTGGTCAAGGAGACTTGGAGAACAGGATATGGGAACTTGACATATAAGAAGAGGAGGGAGTGTCGAGGGGGATGATGGAGGTTGTAGAGAGATTGAATAGTTCATGGAAGAAATATTTCTTGTGGCAATATTCTTATAGGATATGTGCATTGTTGTTCTTGGAGTCATGGACATGGAGGGTTTTGGTTTCTTGGAGCTAGGAATCCAGCTAGGCTCCTAGTTGGTTGTGAGGATAATTATGTTGTTCCACTCTGAACAAGTGAGAAAATAATGCTTGGAAGCGTCTTCTTACTATCAACATGACTACATTGCAAATGATCAACTTGAACATACTAGGGGAAGATGTATTTTTCCTAATATGTATTTGTTATGCTTCTGCTATTCCATTTAAAGAGTAAAAATGTGTTACTTCAGATCTTTTGATGCTTGTGTGTATAAGTTAACAAATTTTATTTCATAGTCTTTCATGGAGAGGCGTTACAACTTTAAGGACAAAGCATTCCCAAGAGGGATGGCTTATAATATACCCAAACACATATTACTTTTTATTTAATAATATATGCTTATATGTTTATATTACAATTATTAATGGTTGTACCTTTTCCTAAAGACACGATCATTCAACTCTTACGTATATAAATACACGTACCTTTGTACCTTATGAACATGCCAATAAATTATTATAATATATAGTTATATCCATTTGTTTTTGGATTGCTCCAGTGACACTAGGATCAATGTTGGTAAGCTTGTTGCTTCATTATTTTCTAGGTCAACACCAAATTATACTTGAGAGTATGGAGAATTCTAACACAAGCTCTTAGTGTATTGTCCACTTCCTAAATCTTAGAGAGGTCTGGTAAGTAGGAGACCATTGATGTGTCTTTTGTTTGTAGACTACCTCAAACATGGTCATTTGGGTAGAACCATGATAGGTGATCTTATACCACCATCTGCATAGGGTAACTTCTACACCTATTAGGCCTATCGTCCCAAGACAAAACAATGTAAATAAGTTTCCAAACACTTGTTGAATGCCTTTGTTTGAACCTTTTTGGGGGGGTTGTAGGCCATGTGTCGAGCTTGAATTGGATACCTTAAAGACTAAATAACTCTTGCAAACAAAAATGCTAGCATATGGAGGATCACAATTTGTTACAATTGAAATATGCATGCCACGAAGTTTAAAAACATTATCCATGAATGCTCATGTGATTGTGGGGGGGCTAAAAAGCTATTGTAAGGCACAAAAGTGAGCATTTTTAGAAAGGTGATCAACAAGTACCATGATGAATGATTTGTTGCCCCCCTTTTGGCATTCCCACAATGAAATCCATGGAAATATCAACACATTGTGGTAGGAATTGCTAAAGGTTGTAATGCTCCAGGAGGATTTACCATTTCCCCCTTTTACCATTGGCATGTATCACATTCTACCACAAAGTTGTGGATGTATTTCTTTGTGCCTTCCCAAAAGAATGAATTCTTAATCCATTCATATGTTTTTTAAAACCCTAAATGTTGAATTCTAGACAAAAAAAGTATGCCCTTTATAGCACAATGCCTCATTTTGGTAAGTGTAGTCTGGATGTGCATGTGGATTGACCTATAATTGGTGGAGAATGTGTGTTATCTTAACATCCACTAACCAATCTTGAAGCAACTCCTCGATCTAATCAAGTACCGATGAATATAAAGTGAACAAGGAGCCTTCCTCTTCATACTTCTTAGAGAGGGAATTCACTACCATGGTCTCCTTGCTCTTCTTATAGATGATGTCATAATATTAGCCTAACATTTTAATGACCCACTTGTGTTGTTCTATGAAGGACAACCTCTGTTCCGAGAAATATTTCAAATTGTGATGGTCCGTTTTAATCTAGAAATGACACCCCATCAGATATGGACGCCACATATCAACTGCATGAAGAACAACCATCATTTACTTTTCATAAGTGAATTTTCCCAAGTTTCTTTCACACAATTGCTTATTGGTGAAGGCTAAAGGGCATCATTTTTGCATTAACACTACCCCGATGCCAAGATGAAATTCTTAGTGAATTCAGGCATGGTGAGGACAGGGGTAGTATACGTAGCTTCTTTTAAAGCCTAAAAAGTGTGTTTGACTACATCATTCCATCTAAAGGCATCCATATTGAGCAAGGTGGTGAGAGGAACTGTAATTTTATTATAGTTATGTACAAAATTTTTGTAATAACTAGCGAGGTCTAGGAAGCCACGTGAATTTTCGACAGTCCTTGGGTGAGTCCAATCCTTCATCACCTCAATTTTATTGGGATCAACACAAACTCCCTCCCTACTAATAGTGTGCCCCAACTATTCCACTTTTGAGGTGTCAAAAACACATTTAGAATGTCTAAGGAATAGTTGGTGACTACAGAGGAGTTGTAAGACCCGATCCACATGCACCTCCCAAGTTTTGTTGTATACCAAGATCCCATCAAAGAATATAAGGACAAAACAACATAGAAGGGGTCGATAGATTTTGTTCATGAGGCTCTAAAAAGTGGAAGATACATTGCAAAGACCAAAAGGCATCACCAATAATTGTAATGGCCTTCATGCACGTGGAAAGTAGTTTTAGGAATATTTGCTTCCTTCATTATAATTTGGTGATAGCTAAAACATAGATCAAGTTTAGTGAATAAATGAGCTCTATGTAACTCATCTAAGAGGTCATTAATGAATGAAAGGAAATTTATCTTTGTCGCTCAATTTGTTAAGAGCTTGAAAGTTGGGACACATGTGCCAAACATATTTTTTTTCAAGAACAACGACGACAAGAGAGGAATAAAGGTTGGTGACATTAGGATGGATGACACATGTTGCTAGCAACTCTTGAATGATATTTTCAATTTCATTTTTCCATGCAAAAGGATGGCGATATGGGTGAACATTGAGCAGTTGGCCACCTGATATTAGTAGGATACTATGATCATGCTCCGCATGTGAGGGTGGTAATCCTCAAGGAAGTTCATAGACCCATTGGATTTTGTCTAAAATTAATCGCAAATCAAGATGAACTGACTAAGAAGTGTCCTCAAAGACTTTATTATCATGGAATTGTGCAATAATCCCTAAATAACCCTTCTTCGAGAGCTTTTCCATGTGATGGGAACTAACGAATTCTAGAGAGCCCACTTTAAGACCTTCGAGAGTGTGGCAATGCATGTCCTTCTTGAAACTCATGTATAATTCTAGAAAATTCATGGTGATGGGGATAAATGTTCTCAACTAGTTGGCACCCAAAAGGAAATCACAACCACCCATTTCAATGGCAAACATGTGAGGTTTCATGAAATAATCACCCATTTAAAGTTTCACATTTCCACACTTGTTGCCACATTTCATAGATCCCCCGCATTTGAAATCATAATTCGAAAGTTGTTAACAACATCAATATAGTAGTGTGTTTCTTTCATGATGTCGTGATGAATGAAATTATGGGTGCTACTACTAATAATAAAGACAATGACCTTCTGAAGATTGATATATTCTACCAATTTTAATGTATGAGGAGAAGAAATGTCAGTCAAGGCATGAAGGAAGATTTGGGGTTCTTCACCCTTCTACTTTTGAACACAATCATTCTCCTTAGGAGGTGTGATGTCCTCCAGAGCCACCACATGAACTTCATCATTAGAAATGTCCTTCGATATGGCTGTAAATAATTTATAATCCTACATTAATTCCCTGGAAAATATTTGTCATCATAGTTGTAGCATAGACCCTTGAGTTGACGTTTCGTCATTTTTGCCCCATGTTAACTTGTGTACCTTGAGGGAGGAGCATGTTGTGGAGTAGGAACAATATTGGCATGGGCATGGAACAAAGCTTCAATATTTGGACTGAGAGTAGGATACAATACACAACAAGTGAGCGAAAAGGCCTAAAAAAAGGTAGCTTGGTGATTCATCCCAACATGAGCTTTTATGTCCTCCTTGAAATCATTGATAAAACATCGCTTGAAAAACCATTTGTTAAATTTTCAATTATGATTATTGAGTGCTCAAAAGGATCAATATGTTCTTCCACCATGCATTTTTTATGCAACTTGGTAAGTTATCCCACAAAATTAATATTCCTTACAAAGCAAGCGAAAAGGACTTTCACGAACTGTTTCCATGCAATGTATCCATAAAAGGTTTTCTTATTCCATTGCCACCACTACCAATGTTCCCTATTTTAGAATATGACTCCTATTTCGAATTTCAATAATTCATCCTCTATAAAATTTAGAGAAAAGATTCATTAAAGATTCATTCCATTTGGTCAAGCCAACCGGTCATATCCAACCCATCAATTTTATTCATATCAAGCTTAGGTAACCGATTCAACATATTGGGGAACAATTAGGAAAGGGTTGCCTAAGTGGAAGCCTTCACCCATAAAGTATTCATCATCAATGTGATTACCCTTGTGAAAGCCTTCACATGAAAAACCTTCACCATCATCATGCTTACTCTCAAGCTTCTCAATTTTATCAAAACAAAGGGAGATTCGTCCATTGATAGTAGTCATGTTACATTGGAGTTGGTCCTTTATCTATGTGAGAGTTTGTACTACTTGATTGAGATCATCCATACTTGTCACGTTTCTAGCGTGGGTCATAAGACCTCCAGGTCCATTTGAAAGGTTACTAAAGAGTTATATCAATGTGATTAGCGTTGCAAGGGGAGTCTAGTTGAGATAGGTCACAAACAACGACGTTGTTGTGCCCATAAAAAGAGTTACTAGAGGTCTATACCAGTTAAGTCAATGTTTTGTAAAGGATCTTTTGAGATAGGTCTCTTGTAATGGTGTTGCCTTGTCCCAATTTTTTTTTAATACTCTAGTGGGAGTGTTACTCCTATTTGAGTATTACTGCATTGACAAAATCCCCAAAATTCTCGATATTCCAACAAAATTGTTTTCCCAGTTTCCGTTCTGCAAAGGCTAGGGTTCATAGGGTCCTAAGGGAAGATGAGTGTTAGGTGCTATAGCTCTTTGATATATTGATGGGTTTCCAACAATAGCACTCAACCAAATATCTCATGGTGTTAACTAAGGAGGACAGACTATACCCTTGGTAGTTGTACTACCTGATTCATAGGTACAAAAGAGTGATCTCTCTGATTGTTGTTATCGGTCTACTAAAACAGGAAGACTATCACCATGTTTATGTATGTATGGTTTAAGGTACACCTGAGGCTTTCAATATACATGAGGGTACGTAGAAGATCAAATCCATAGGTAGATTTTGTTTGATGCGATTGTTGGGCAAATTATATGTGATAATTTCTAGGCATTAAATTATCGGCTGGGAGTTCGTAAACTTAGAGGTGCAAGCATAGGAAATGCAGGATTAAAGCAATAATCTATCCTACGCACAAAATGCTGGAAAGAGATAACACTAATCATTATAACCTGTCACTGGACTATGGGACTCTAATGCTTATCAAGTTCTGAACCACGATCTTTCATTACCAGTAGACAATGTTCATGTGGTTTTTCTTATATTGTGTATTAGGTCTTGAGACTCCATAGATTTTAATCTTGTAGTGATCTAAGCATAAAACCAACTTCAAATTTAAATGAAATCAATCCAAAAGAAATTAATTCAACTAACACCATAGGATTGTAGCTCAACACTAGATTGCAAGGTTTACTATATGCTATTGGATTCTGAATCACAATCTTTCACTATTTTAAGTGTTCATGTGATTTTCCGTGAGTAGCAAATAAACAATCAATCTTCCGTCGCTTATTCCTGTAGCGATCCATAAAAAAATTCATTAAACACGTTGCAAAAAAGTAAATGCTGACAAAACAATCTCAAACCCACACTGCAGAATTTAAATGCAAACTGTGAGAAAATGGAAATAAACACTAAGGATTCGTCACTCGAACATAAGAATAACTCAGTGTTATAAAAGGATTAGATCACAGTCTTTCATTTACATGTCTCTGTGATTAATTATAAGTAGATAACTTGAGTTTCTCGTTCTTCAATGAATTCTAGTAGTGTTAGAACTGTCGAAAACAAATACAAAAGCAAAACAAGTTGAACAACAATCTAGGTGAAATCTACCAATGAATGTAAACTAGACTCATAGAATCTTCGAAAGGGCACAACAATACGAAGAATTAATGACATAAATAAGAATGAGTGTGCTTTAAAAGGAATTGAGCATATGGAAAGTGACAAAGATCTGGACTTTATAAATGCAAGAATAATACAATTAACAATAAGAAGAATGAATGGAGAGAGGAATAATGTTATACTTCCTGCATTCAACAGATTGTGTATATGATCAATTTTATAAACTAATCAATCTATGAACAAGAAAGAAATAACAAAGTTTGGATGAGTGAAATAACTTCAATTGTCTGTAGTTAGATGTCCAAGTTTTAAGTTAAAAGCTCATTGTAGAGAATCAGTGTTTAAGAGACACACAATCTTTATAATCAACTTCTATGTAATCACAATAGGGCATAATGTGACTAGAAAAAGATGTGTGTTATGTTGATGAAATGAATGGTTAATGAATATGAGAGCAAAGGATGAATACGATATGAGAAAAGAATGAATATGATATGAGAACTGAAGGTGTAGATGAAAAGGAATGGTTTCTTTTTATGCTTGTTTTGTATGTATTATACTTGTAGAACATATACCTATTCGATTGTGTGAAACCCTTATGACCAACATATATAATAGAGTGATAAATGGGCGTGTTTGGATAGCTATTTAATGATAGCAATAATGGTTTAATGGGGTCAATCTGAAACACCAAGATAATATACCCTAGACTTGAATCAAAATTGAATGGAGGTGAATATAATACGATTTTAGAAGGAAATTAAATATGTAATGAATTAGGAATTGGTTGCAATGGAAGAACATAATATATATTATGTGTAGGTATAACAGAGTGTTTATAAGACCAAATCTCGAGTGCAATGTGAAGGATTGACCACAATGTAACTGTAATAGGCAATCTTTGCAAAGAGATGCATTACGGGTTTAACACATCTAATTATTGTTGGCAATAAGTTGACACAATAGAACATAGAGTTACTTGCACAAAACATGATATTATAAGTGATGAATCCAAATGAACATTGACCATATAACCATGGAATTGATGCACACCAACGAAATGTAGGATCTCTGAGTTTTAATTGCACAAAACAGAACTGAAATAGAAACCAAATTTGAATTGAAATTACATTAAAACAAATACTATGAATTACCAAACTTAAGTAAAAGAACATGGCGTCACCTGAGTCGAGGGGCCCTACTCAACCCAATTGACGCACTTGGAAGGCGAACTCAAGATATAACGATATGTAGCAGATCAACAAACTTCAATTCTCATTCAATTAAGCTCTGGTTACAAAGGGCAACAATCAACTCTTTGGATCTTACAAGAATGAATCCCAAACTTAATTGAATGACACCTGATTTTCTCCATATGTTAATTTATACATAACAATCACTCGAGGAGAATATAGAACCGAATCAAAACGATCTTTCCAAACTTGGACAAATCATTTGCAATCTAGAAAATAAACAATTTTGGCTTTTTACAAATTTGAGAAAAATAGTGCAATTTGGGAAGATTGACGAAGAACCAAGCATAACTCTCAAACCATTCTTGATTTTGAAAAATGACCCATTGTTTACTCAATTTTCTATGCTAGGAACAAAACCCATGTCCCAAATTCATCAGATTCGACCTCATCTACATGAAAATCAAGGTGGAGGTTGATTGTCTAGAACTTTTGCTAATGAATTTATTTCTGTGCTAGAGCTCCACATGTGTGACCTGGGCACATTTTGAGACTCTTAGAGTATGTCGACGTTGCTGCTAAGAAAACCTATATTCTCGATTTTCACCCGGAGATGCACCAATAGGCTAAGCTACAATGTTGGGTACCAGAACTGTAGTGACGGTACATGAATGTTGGTCATCTGTAAAACCTTTGTAAAAATCCTCTTTAAACACTAAAAAACATTAGAAACTAGATGTATTAACCACAATGATGTATTTAGGCTTAACTGAAGGTTTAATGATGGAAATGGTTATATATCATGGGTAAAGTGTGGAAAAATGGCTTAGAATGGTGGTTTTATTATGCAAGAAATGTGCCAAAAATAGGGCTCAACAATGGTACTACTCAAAGGGTACCACTGGAGGTGTGCAAGGGTGTCAAGACTCCACTTGCATTTCTATGTGCATGCTTCCCTAGCTGCAATTTTACTCGTTGAATGATAGATCTATGTGTTTAAAGACACTAGAACATGCTTATAGCTGATTTATTTTCTTCTAAAATTCATTCATGTGCTAGCACAAGAAAAGGGCTTAGACACCACTTATGGTGTTCCTTAATAGTGGAAACATAGTACTTAGAACAATATAGATAGAAATATAACTGCAAAAAGCAAGTAAATAGAATTGAAGTAATGAAACAATAAAAGTAAGTGAACCTTTATTTATATTATGAATATGAAGCAATGTTCACTTGCCTATTTTAGGGTGCAACCTCCAATTCAGAAGAGCTCAAATACAATATTAATCACTTGGCACCCAATTACATAGCTTTTACTACTATAAATAAATTCTCACTAATCAAAACCCTAACTACCTATTGGGTCTTCATCAATGAGGCTACAACAACTAATTAGTGCACCTTCTTTAATGAGGCCACCTTACATTTATCGATCACACACTCTAACTATCACAACGAGCCTTATTTAATAGAGTTGGCCACAATACATTAAGTAACAACCTATCCCATTAACTAAGGGAGTTTGGGTGGGACCCTAACAACCACCCTTATCCTCCAAACATCAACTTCTACTTGATTGTTTGTTTTGGTATTCAAGAAAATGGTTAAGATCCCTAGAATATGTCCCACATTATTTCTAAACACTCATCACGCCCAATAAGGTCTTAGTTACCTCTAGAGGCTTCTTTAAAGTTATACTTAACCCCATTCTTAGGTTAAGGGTCTCACGTTTGGGTGCACTTATCTATATAAACATAATTCCGAAGATTATTTGGTAATGAAGTGTTTTTATAATGTAAAAAACTATCCTATTTTAGTAAGTAGGGATAACATAAAGAGAAAACATAACTCCATGTTACTTAACAATGAAGTGTTTTTATCTTTGAGTGGGCCTAATGATTAAGAACATATGTTTCCTCTTAAGAGGTTAGAAGTTCAAATCCAGAGGGGGTAAAGTATGTATACCTTCGTAGACTTTACCAGTCAAATCTCGCACAAACAAGGGAGTCTCATACATCAATTTGGTGTGGCTTGACCATAACCTTAAAAATAAATTATTATATAGCTTGAGTGGGCCTAATGGTTAAGAACACATGTTTCCTCTTAAGAGGTCATAGGTTCAAATCCAGAGGGGGGTAGGGTATGTATACCTTCGTAGACTTTACCAGTCAAATCGCTGGGCGGAGGGGGGTCGCTTGTCCCACAAACAAGGGGGTCTCATACACCAATTTGGTGTGCTGGCTTAGTCGTGACCTTAAAAATAGATTATTATTATTATTATTAATGTATCGACTCATATGATTTCAATAACTAGAGATAGAATAAAGAGAGAACACAACACCATGGAAAATATTCTATATATTTTTTCCTTGGAAATAAATCCATGGGAAATTCCCGAGCACTTCCCCTCATTTCAAAGACAATACCTAGTATATAACGAGTAGCATAGCCATAGTGTGCCCGACCTTAGGGAATCAAACCAAGGACCTGCATAACATGTTGAATTATTGACAATGACCTTGCCAATAATGACACCAACTGATTGAGCCAATCCTCAGGGCTAGGGTGCCTCACTTATGGGGATTAGAACTCGACACCTGCCTACATTATATGTGTGTGTGCATTTTTTCCTAGTAAAAAAATTCATTTTTTCTATTACAAGGAGACATGAAAAGTACTTTCTCTACGTGCTTAATTTTTTTCCTATTAATACTTTTGAAATAATTTAAAAGAACCACTCTAAAACAATTGCATCTAAAAAAGTTTTGTTATCTATGAACTTTGATGTCCCCCTTTTATAAAACACCACTATAAGCATTTAAAAACAAAAAACAAAGAGATCCTAGTTTTCAAGGCATATTCATTAATATAAATAGTGTCTTCTTTCTCCCACAAGTTTTGAAAATAAAAGAAAAATATATTTTGATATGTCCCTTGTTCAAGTTAACTCCTCCCTTAAACTATAATTGATGGAACCCAAACATGGAGAGGTTTGTGCACTATTAGGAGATCTTCCCCATTCCTATTTTCTATCTTCAAAATTAAATCAACATTCATAGTAAGATTCACTTTTGATAGATGGTGTGCATGTTTATAAGCTTTTGTAAACATTAGTGAAGGATACTTCTTCCAATCTATCTTATATATATTTTTCCTCGGAAAAAAAACGTAAATTTTATTTCATCTGAAAAGAAAAGAAATTTACATTCTGTATAAAACATGGTGTAGCCATGTTTTTGCTATGATCTGTAGGTTCAATAAGAGTGCCCAATGATGTCTTGGACAATATCTCATAACAAAAAAACATCCAAAACAAAAGGGCTTATGCCCCCACCAAATTTACAGAGGTTGGTACATATTAAAAACAATAAAGAATAGATAACTGTAGATCTGGAAACTTTTTTAGACTTGTACTGATCCTCATTTACTGCCTGATAGTAGTTTATATATATGAGCCAAAAAGACTGTTCACTATAGATCTATAAAGTTTGTAGTGCCTGCATGGTCCTGGAGATATCTCCAAATGAAGCATGATAGAAATCTATTATGAAGGGGAAGGATCTTCTTCAATTAAAGGTATGTGAAAGTATACAAAACTTTCAGTCGTGCTGACTTCATTTATCTGCCATTGCCCATTATCCAATAGATAATTTGCTTCAATGTTCTTTTCCCTGTATACATGCCGGACACATACCAAATCAAAAGAGTCCATAATTCTGTGCACTTATTCAAGAAGGGAAAGAAACTATAAATTGTGGCACTCTTGGGATTTTCTTGCCCAATTAATAATTATCATTGAGTCACCAAAGACCTGTAAAACTTTCACCCCCTTTTCGAAAGCAAAAAGAAGCAAAAGCTTAAAAGTCATTAATTCAACAAAATTATTTGTTCCACTTCCAAACCCCATTGACATTTTGAAAAAATGAGACTCAATGAGGTATATAATAGCTCCCCCACATAAGAGATTATTATTTTGAAAAGCCCCATTGAAAAAAACCCAAGGCTTTGATCAATCCATCAAATATATATATATATATATATATATATATATATATCATTTTTTTTAAACGAGACATCTTCAAAATCTAATGAAATAAATCCAAGCTAAATCCTCCAAAATCATTTGTAATGGACATTATCAATGTCATAAATTGATTTAGAGATATCAAAAACCTAGAACATCCAATCTCAACATATGAATTTCACCTATGCCATCATTGCAAAAACAAAATCGATTAATTTCTCATAAGAAAAAAATGCTAAGAAAAACATGTCAAAAAAGATGCATTTCGTTAACTTTTATTAAATTTCCATTTCCAACATGAACAACACACTCCAAAAATCTCAATCCCACTCTAACCAAATAAAATAAAAATAAAAATAATAATTTAAAATCACAAATCTATTCCAAAATATCAAACACTATATATCCAACTATTTATTATTCATAGTTTA
>ML802888.1:469494-483331 GCA_009831015.1 Picea engelmannii
CCACTACAAATGAGTTGGTGAATGGCCGCAAGATGTCGTCCATTAGCCTCATGAAGGTTGCAGGGGCATTCGTCAACCTGAAAGGCATGACCAACCATTCGAAAAGGCCCTCCTTGGATTTGAAAGAAGTCTTCCACACATCAGAGGGTTCGATTGGTACCTGGTGATACCCAGACTTCAAGTCGATCTTGCTGAAATATTTCACCCCCTTGAGTTGGTCCAGAAGGTCATCAATCTGTGGGATCGAGTACCTATTCCGAATAGTGATCTTGTTCAGTTCCCGATAGTCAATGCAGAGTCTCCAATTCCCATCCTTCTTCTGCACCAACACGATCGGGCTCCCACAGGGCGATGAACTCGGCCGGATGTGACCTTTCCACAACAACTCCTGATTCTGCCTCTTGATTTCGTCATTCTCCAGAATAGAGCGCCGATAGATTGGTCCATTGGGCAGCGACGCACCTCGGGTCAGATCGATGGGGTGCTTGACCTGGCAATGTAGAGGCACCCCTGCGGGGGAGGTGAAGATGTCCTCGTACTCCTCCATGACCTTATCCATCTATTTTTGTCGTGCAAAGGGGCCCTGTCTGGAGGTCATGGCCACATTATTCTTCTTTCCCTGAGGGCGGATCATCAGGAAAACAAATTTCCTGGTTTTGGAAATGATCTTACTGCATTGTTTTGCAGTAACCAAAGAGATGGTGGTAGGCGGTTCTATCTCTGCTATCCTGTACAACTTATTGCCCAAAGTGATAATAACAACACAAGGCCTAAATTCATACACAACATGTCGCTTCCACAAGTACGGTTGGCCTAATAATACATCAGAAACATCAAGAGGAGTAATGTCACACAATACCTCATCCGTGAAGGGCTTGATGCTGTAGGGAAGGCGACATTCCTGGCTGACGCGGAGGTCCCATCCTTGGCACAACCACCCAATGGTGTATGGTTGTGGTCGGTAAGCCCAACCACGTCACGACCTCTATCGAGATGAGGTTCTTCTGGCTCCCGTTGTCGACAATGAATTGCAACGGGGAACCCTTTATCGACATCTTGGAATGGAAGAGATGCTCTGCCTCCTCTGGGTCTTCTGGTTCCTCCTTCTAGATATTCTTGGTGGAAACGGTGGCGTTGGGATCCACATCGATAATCTTCTTCCCCCTGTCATTCCCCTTGTCGGGTTCTAGTTCAGAGTTGGAGCATGCATCCGATTTAGAAGCCTTCAACTCGGCTACCAGTGACTGCTTGGACCAACACTCACTTGTGTTGTGGGTGGAGCTCTTATGGAACTCACACCACTTCCCCGTGTCCTTTATTGGCTTCGTGGTGTTGTTCTTTTCTTGCGGCTTTGGCGGGTTGTCCTGGGCTGCCCCGCCTTGGCTTGGTCCTTTGTTCTGTGTTTTGGGGGTACCTTTCCTTTGCTTCTGATTCGCAGACCCAAAGTCTCGCTTCTTCTGTTTGAACTTCTACTCAATCTTGGCAGCATATTGGTATGCCGCACCAAGAGAGGAGATGTCGAGGAACTCCATTTCCTCCTAAATGTATCTGTGCAGACAACTGTGATACTTTAACACCAAATGTTTTTCTGAATCTTTGATACCCAACTTTGTGCGTAGGGTATGAAACATATTCGTCAGCTCATGTACATCTTGGTCCCTTTGTTGCCGCGGCGTAGTCCATTGTATGTATTTGTCCTCATAGCTCCCCACGAGATAATATTGTTCCTTGATGGCGTCTCAGAAAGAATTCCAAGTGGGTGTGACCGAGAATAGAGAGGGTTCCCCCTCGCCCTGTTTCTCCCAGTAGGTTTCCCACCAGTCCTTAACATGGGGGGCGGCTTTGAGGAGTGCAAATATAATCCTTTCTCGGTCGAAAAGTCATGAACCGAGAAATATCCTTCTAACAGATTCAACCATCTATCTACGACATCTGCATCTATTTGGCCCTCAAATATGAGAATGTCAAAGTTTACTTGTACCTTAAAAGGATTGGCGCCTCCAGAGTGGCTGTTGGATGTAGATGTGCCGCCAGTGGGCATTCACTGAAGGATCTGGGAAAAGTTGTCCATCATTGCGTTCCTTTGTTTCTCGAGGGCCTCCTCAAGCAACATTTTGATAGGATCTTCTGCTCCCTCATCTTTATTTTCTTCCCCCATGGGCGATCGTCGGGGTTTGCGAGGCTGATCTTGCAAAGGTTCAACCAGATCGAGCCCTAACTCCTTATACCCCGACCTCGTTGGAGACATGCAAAGAAGGATTGAGAACGAGAAAACCGCTCTGATACCACTGATCCGGATTTATGTAGGAACACAATGAAATACATAAATACACATAAATGAAGAGATGCAGCGGAAATAAGACTTCATTTCATTAATAACAAATGACTGAAATACGCTTACAGACATAATGGAAATAAACTAGCTAGGGCACTGGTAGCTTATCTCTGAGAAGAGATGTGGCGGCTACTGGCCTCTGAACTATCTTACAATGAGGCTCAAAGGCCTATTATTATTGAGAAATAATGTAAAACCCTAAACATCCAAAGACCTAACCCTAGGAGATGAAACACCAAGACTATGGGCCTCATTTGGGTAAATTGGTACATCAACTTCCCGGGGACGTAACTTTGGCATACGATCTCCGTTTGACACGCTCAATACTTCGTTAGAAAGATTTATCCGAGGAATACAACTTTTGGGTGAGAAACGTCGAACTTTGTTCAATGTTGCTCCCGTTTTCTCAAAAAACGTCATTTAGGGCCTAAAAACGGCTTTGGAAGTTCAGGCCCTGAAAAACTACTAAAAATAGAAAACTATGCGGAAACTGAAAAAATGAAAGAAGAAATGGTGGGGGTCCAAGTGGAATAGGTGGGTGGCTACCAATATCCACCTGGATCAATGACAAGAGAGGGAATGGACGGGTTATCCATCCAAAGATAATTAAAACGGAAGCGGAGGGGGCCGAAGTTCTAAGGGGAGAGGAAGGAGATGGTAATGGGTTTGTGATATGAGATTGCAAAGGGGAGAATTTGGGAGGAGATGTCAAAGGGGGAGAGGAGAAAATTGTTGCTGATAAGGAAACGATCCAGGCAGGCTGCAATATGTTGAAGGCCAGCTCGTCTGTTGTTCCAGGTGTAGTTTCCTTTGGTGGGTTTAATGTCTTGCATGTCCCAATCTAAGATGAGGTCGGTAAGGTTTTTTGAGAAGGGGTCTCTTACTTTGCTTCCTCATTTTTTTTTCCCCTGGGGCTGATATGGGTGTTGAAGTCTCCCCCGATTATATAGGAAGAGGGATCTATGGAATTTCGGAGATTTGATAGAGAGGTCCAGGTTGCCATTTTGTATTGATAGGTGTTTGTCATGTATATGTTAACCACATAAATGACGCTATTGTTCTCCTTGTTTTTTAGACCTGTTAAAATCCATTTTTGAGTTTCAGTGATTACTTCAAAGCTCCAGATTTGTTCGTTCCAGAGTGATGTGATGCCACCAGAGGCTCCCTGAGAGATGATTTCCGCTCCACCAGTGTTATTATTATTTTTTTGTTGCTTCCAGAAGGGATGCAAAATCCATTTTGGTTTCTTGATGAAGGATGACTAAGGGACTGGCCATTTTTTTTAGATCTTTTAGTGCTTCGACTTTAAGCTTATTGCCAAAACCCCTACAATTCCAGGAGAGAAAAATCATTAAAGGGGGTTGGAGGGGGCTCAGATGCCATGGACCGAGTGTTCCAATCCTCTGGTTCCTGCTTTTCTTGTGGATGTGTAGATTGTGTGTTTTATAGTCTGTTGTTTTCCTTGGGATTTTTCTTTGGTTGATGCTTCTTCTCTGACTTCCTTATTTGTTCGTCACCCCGATTTTCTTAGCTTCTCCGTTGGGATCTCTCCTTCTTCTTTTTCTTGATTGTGATGTTCATGCATGTTTGTGGTTGAGTTTTCCTACTGTGTGGGTACTTGTGCTTCTTACAAGGAGGGATCATCTGTGTCTGATTCGTCAATGATACTAATTAGGGGCGGATTAGGGGGAGAGGAAGAGTTCAAGATTGAAGGAGGGTTCTGCTTTGAGGAGATTTCTCCTAATGGTTCAAAGGGGTTGCGGCTGAGGGGAGGGTTGGGGATCGGAGAGGGAGTCTTTTTGGGTGGGGATTTTGGAGCCTAGTTTTGACGGGAGGGTTCTACAGAGGGCGGAGGGCCTGAGGGTCCTGGACGAGAACCGTTATTTTTGTCGCTGGAGTTTTTTTTGCGTACATGTTGCCAACCATCTTCTTGTGGGGGTGCTTCGGATTTTGAGGGCTGCTTGTTACTGGGGCAATTCTTTGCAAAGTGACCATATTCGTGGCAAGATTTTCATTTGAACGGAAGCTGTTCATAGTCCAATTTTTGAATGTGAGTCCAGTCGTCTAGCTTTAGCTTGATTTCTTCCGGGAGTCCTTTTTCTAGGTCTTCTTCTATGCAGATTCTAGTATAGGAGTAGAGACTGGATCTAGGCTCCGACCTGTCAATAAATTTTCCTAGGGCGTCTCCTATGCTTTTCAGAACTTCATCCCCCCAGCAGTGAAAAGGTAAGTGTGGAAGCCTTACCTATACTAGCACAACTGAAGGAATGTCGTTCTCTAGGTCGAAGTCACGCATCCATTTATTTATATATAACCCTCTTGGTCCAAAGAAATATGGGCCGTTTCTGAAGATAAGATCTATGTTTGATTTAAGCTCAAAATAAAAATTATAGAAGCCCTTACCACAGAAGAAATGATTCATCCATCCTTGAATCAGGGGGTTCTAGTTCCGCTCAATCCAAAGATTTGTTTGACGAGGTGAGGGCCAAATGCCCATGAACTGGCCAACAAGTGCTCGAGAAGCGAAGGAAAGAGATTTTCTTCTTGCAGTGGTGTTGGGGATTGAGACTTCTGGGATCTGCTCCAATTTTTAACAAACTGAGAGGTACTGGGCCGTGTCGGGGGAGGACCAAGCAAACCCACGAGGGATTTGAAGGCAACAACTTCAACTTGAAAGTCCGAAGGGGGATCCAGATCCGAGTTTGTTGAGGCCATGCAGAAGGGCTGAGGGGGGCGAGGGGGGTCAAGAGGGCCGAGGACGATCAAGAGGGCCTAGGGTTTTTTCAGAGTTCAGAGATCCGGATTCGTGTCAGCTGATGGTTTGTTATATTGGTCATTTGTCAAAGCCATATGTTACACCACATTTAGTTCTTTTTTTCTATCTTCTCGATCAACTACTTCCAATCCTTCTTCCTATAATCATTAGGTTTCAATGGATACCCTAAATACTTAAATATTGCTTGGAAGTCCACATTCTAAATGGGGAATACCTAATGAATACATCTAAGATGTGCAATCTCCACTCTATTGAAAGAAACGAATGATTTATACACATTTATTTCCATACTAGACGTTGTACTATAAAAACTTAGGTTCTTCTTCAGTTTCTTCACATTTTTCATAGAACTATCACAAAATAACATCATCTGCACATAATAGACGAGTCAAAAATAAAAATCTCCTAAACTTAATGGCACCCAAATTTTCCGTTCTCTCAGCCTCTAAGATTCAACGATAATTAAGAACAATAAAGGAGATCAAGCATCCTGGCCTTAGTCCTCTGGTAGGCTCGAAGAACTCTGATGTTGAGCCATTAATTAAGGTTGCAAAGGAAACAAAATATCACAACACAATTCACCATTTGAACACAAAAAGAAATATGGATCAGTATGAGTTTCAAAGAAAGCCAATTAGATGTGTTGTAAGCCTTGGACGGATCCATCTTCATAACCATAATCCGCAATCTCTGAGTTTTAATAGAATGTAAACCTTTCCAAACCACTCCTATGACTTCATGCATTTGTCTCCCGTGCATGTCATTGCCAAATTGTTCTTTTGAAATGGTCTTTGAAAAGATCTTCTTCATCCCAAACAATGATAATTTTTTCAATTATCTTATAAATGCAATTACAAACTGAAATAGGATTGAAATCATCAAAGGGAGTTGGAGAGTTCTTTGGGATCAAGGATAGAAAAGTAGAATTAAACTCACCCAATACCTTCTCTGTTCTTCTTGAATCCTCCACCACCGGTAACATTTCCTCTTCCAGCATATCATAAAATGTTATAAAGAGCTTCATAGTGTAGCGATCGAACACATGACTCTTATCCTTATGTAGAGAACATTGTATAGCCTTGAGTTCATCCTTTGACACTTTTCCAACATAATTTATTTGCCTCTTTGCTTACAAAGTGAGGGAATAATGAAGTGATGTTCACTATTTCTACATTGCTTACTCTTCCTTCTTGATATAAACCTTTAAAATGTGACATCCCTATGCCTACAATTTCCTTAAAGGTCCTAACTTCACTTCAATCATTCTTTTGAATTTTCCAAATAATATTAATAATTTTCCTATGATTGGGATAATTATGAAAATATTTTGTATTTTCATTGCCATTTGTTAACCACAGAGCCCTACTTTCTATTCTCCACTAAGCTTCCTTTTCTTCTCAAAGTTTTCTCTTAGTTTGTTCCAATTTTTTTAAATAGGACAAAGTGATTTCATAAAAAATTCCTTTATAGTTCCCAACAAATATTTATGCTTTTTTTTTTCCATTGTAACCAAACCCTGCTCATCTCTTTCCTTTTAAGATAAGTCCAGTTTACAATTTCAATCTTTACATTTTTAGGTTCGTTGCAACTAGAGACTATCAAACTCTAATTAAGACACATTATACTTCACCCACTCAAAGTTCGAATGTAGGAAACTCTCATCCTCTAAACCATTTTGAATTAAATTTGAATGTGCGTGAAGGCTTCCTATCTTCCTTCTTAATTTAGAGCATGATTAGAAGAAGATCATAGTCCCCTTCTTAATTTAGAGCACGATTAGAAGAAGATCATAGTCCCCTCCCACCTCTACCCAAGACTTGATCCTTTTAGGACCATTTAAAATTGATTTATGAATTGGAAATTTGTTTATCCTTTTGGAAATATTTTCTTCCCAAAGCCTCAAATTCCTCAAAGTTGGGGCCATCTTTGTAGGCTCCACATCCACCAGGTCCACTTCCTTCAATTTATGTATAAAGAAATATGCTAATGGGACTTCCCTTGCAAAATTCCCCCATATTTATATTATTTTAATGGTAAAAATGATTTCACCTCCCAATATTATTTATTTTATCTCTTAGGAAGCTATGGTCCAAAACCCCTCTAGGAGAGTTATTGTTTCCTCATATGTCCCATACACATTTACCAGAGTGAAAACCTTTTTCAGTGTCGATGAATAAAGCTTTTCTCTTATCCTTGAGGCCAAAAACATATAAATAAACAATCTCATTAACTTGTGTCTCATTTCAATGAACAAATCCCCAAAGATCCTTACATCATCTACAACTAGAAAATCCCAATCCTTCTAGGATTCAATGTCTTCTATCAACTTTTTTTCCTCCTTTGTTTCTTGGATCATTATGTCGTTAATATTTTGTAGGTCTGCTAACTTAACCAAGACAAGTTTCTTTGAGGATTTGCCTAACCCCCTTATATTTAGACATAGAATTAAGATGGGTTAACCTTCTTTAGTACTTTCCCTACTTTAAGGGCCCCTTTTAGGGGTTGTTATTTTCCCTCTATCGCTTCGCTAAGGGATTGAATCTAGGCTATGGAGATATTAGAATTCCTTCCCCTTCCAAGGCAAGGGGCTTGCTTCCTCCCATCTTTTCCTACACCCCCTTCAACTCCTAATTCATATATAATCCTACCCCCTTCCTTGTTATTAAAGGGTATATAAAAGGATCATATACAAAGTTTCCCTCTTCTATATTCAAGAAAGGTTGCTTCCCATGATCACCCCCAGAGATCCTCCCCTAGGCCCTAAATTGAGGTTAAACCACCATCTAGAAGAGTAACCCAACCCAAACTTTGATAATCCCTAGATGATAAATGATTCCCCACCTTGTATTTTTTCCCCTTTGCTAGATTTCTTAGTAGGTAATGTTTTATTCAGTTCAAGCCCCAACTATAAATCCAAAGGAAAATAAGTTTTGCATTTCCTAAATAACTTTTGAAGAAGTAATCAACTTACCAATTTGGATAGTAGACTACACAAGTGATAGATCCAATATCATTGACTCTTGAATCAAATTTCCCTAATTTTCCTTCGATAACACCACAAGAGGGAGCCTACTTTCCTTTGCAGTGTCCACTTTCCCTCTTATGAAATTCACTTTCAAAGTTTTCCTCACATTTAGAGGCCAAAGCTTCTTGAGAGCCCATTGGCTTCCATTTTTGTCTTGACAACTTGGCCTTATTTCTATTCCAATAAATTCCTTTGTGGTTGGTGCCTCCTTCTCCATGACCAAACCCCACCTACCCTATTTTTTCTTCTCGACACGTTGCAATGGAACTTCAATAAACACTCCTTCACCAAATGACTATGTGTGGCATTTGGAATCATTCATTTTCATCTAAAAGGTCCCTAAGACAATTTTCGATGGCCTTAAAAGCTTCCACTAACCAGAGCTCCAAAGAAATCCTAGGCATCTTGACCCACACTTAATGGTTAGCAATCCTCTCTTCTCTAGGATAAAATCCAGGGATCATTTTTCAATGATAAGAATATTGAACCCTTAAACCACTTTTCTTGCAATATATTAATTGCATCCTTGATCCAAGTCGATATCGTTGGATACCCACCTCTTCCACTAACTCAACATGGTTCTCCATCTGGGAAGTCTTGTTATGATTTTTTGGGTCCTAAACTTCCAGGTCCATTTTCAGGCCCTTAACGAGCTTTTTAGGCAAGTGATGTAGGCCTAGCTTTATCAAAGGTAAAGCCAAGGTAAATCCAAGCCATACTGTTTTATTGTTGTCTTAGTGAGAGCTTTCCAATGAGATACTATGCACACCAAACAAATATTGTATCCAAACGTCACGTTACTAGAAAGTTGATGTAAAAACTAATGCCCAAAAATACTTTTGGGCATTTTCAAAACACCTTTTGGCACTTCACCTCCTAGGTTTTGGGTTTTGGACCTTTAGGGTTTTTTCTTTATGTTAAAAGGCCATCCTTTAGGCCTCTTGTAGGAGTTTTTGTGAATGAGCATAGCTACCATCTCTCTCTCTTTAGAGATAAGCTACCACCATTATAGCCAATTTGTGTTCTACAACATTCCACTATTTTATTCATTAATACAAGTTGGATTTTCATTGTATTACTGTGCTCTCTACTATATTTATGTGCATGTTTTATTTCATTCTTTTTACAATCCTGATCAATCCTCCTCCATTCTAAAGTGGAATTCAAGCCAACCTTTGTCCAAGGCATGAAAACCTTACAAGTAACTAAACAAAGAGTTCCAATGAATTTCAATCCAAAGGGATTGGTTCTTCATTGAAACATATAATCATATTATAAGATTTTTGCATGAAATATCAACCACCTTATCCATTGTAATATCCTTTCCTAACACTAGTTTGGAAATCTTTACACACTTCTTACTTTTCCTGCTCTCATTTGCTAGGGCCCTTCTTCCTTGCGTTCGTTCCTAGTTCTCTCCTCCCTTTTCCAATCCTAACCCCTCAACATAAATAAGGGTCACCTCCTTCATAGAACAATCCCATATCTCTACAAACGACGGGTCACCTTTAATATTCTCTACATAGTTTTCGTTGGAATGAATGACAAAGAATGAGACCTTCAAGGCCTTTTCTTTGTAATCATTCCCTTGGTTCTCTAATTGACAAATATATTTCTTGATTAATTAAGAGTCAAATTTTGTATGTCCTTGGGTCCTTTTTCCAATAGCGCCAATATTTTCCTTTCTGATAGGGCATGTCCTTGTGACAATGATAAAATCCCCCATGGACCTCTAGCCTAGTAAGTTTTTCCAAATATGGAAATGGGTTACTCGATCTAGCCAAATGATGCCCTAGATTCTTCCCATGGTGCTAAACTTAAGCATAAAACCATCATTAGAACCCTTAATCTTGAATCCATTAGAGAATATAGATAAACCTTCACTATGATCTCCATTGTAGTCAACTTGCTCATCCTTTGGCCCCAAGATATACAAAACCTTAAAACTCCATGCTTCCTCCTCCTTCTCCATAGCTCCTCCTCCCAAGCTCTCTTTATTGGTTTATGAATTTGAGTAGAATGAATAAGTTCCTTAATCTTCTTCAACTACTGGTTTTATTTTACTTTTATTGTTTTCTGTCTTCTTTTCACACTCCTTTTTACCAAAAGTGGAAATCTATATTGGATCATTATATTTTTTTTTCATCTATCTTGATCCTTTTAGAGAGGAAAAAATTGGGGGAGTCAACTTGCAGGGCCATTTTAGTGGCAGGTCCTAGTTTGGAAAATTGGGGTCTAGAGCCTTCGAGGGCCATTTTGAGGCATCACATGACATTTTTGGGGGTTAAAACTTTCCCAACACATCTAGGACCCCATGACGCTAATCTACGCATCAAGACCTTTCCAAAGGTGCAAAAATTGCGTCAATCAGAGCTCGTATGCAAAATTTGTGCCTCCTGCAAGTTGACCTACCATGTTGACCACCATGGTACGATCGGATGCCACATCAACCCCTTTTACTCATGCATATTGGGCTAGCCATGTGAGGGATTTCAAGAAGATTATAGAAGGTTCAAAACCCTACCACAATTGAGGGTTGTAAAAAATGTATCCCTAGATGGCTATCGGGCTATGTTAAATACCAGATGGCTAGGAGGAGAAGGGGTCCATTCTTTTGCACTGTATCTTGTTCCATAGTTGAGCAAAACATATGAGAGTGGTATTCTGTGAGCATAACAGAGGAGGAGATATTTTGTAGGAGCCAGAAAGGCCACAGGTCAATGACAACTCCACAGATAGTGCCTCTTTCTTTGTAATTGCATCATTTCTATACTAGAGAAAAGAGGGCAGAGCAACCTCACCTTCTAACTAGGTTTTCTCCCGTATTGCGTTTCCTAGGTCATATCTTGTGTTTAGTTGTGGATGGTGTGATTGTATTTTATTGTTCTCTATTTTTATCATTTTATCTATTTCATGGATAAACTAAAAATCTGTAACTAAATATTTTGGAGATCTAAAGGAAAAATAACCTTAATAGTAAAGATTTCAGTGTTTTATTAGATTTGTTTTGACGAACTATTCCAGTGGAATATCCACGACACTTTATAGATCATATTGGTATCAGAGCAGGTTTTTTTTTTTTTTTTTTAGTATTTGTGGGAAGTTGCAGGATCCATAAATCAGCTTAAAGAGAAGTTGTAGAAACCCTAGCCATGGAAAACAAGTTTGTTCATAATAACCCTCGATATCCAACATAAGAGAGATATGAGAGGTTGGAATCACAAGTCGCTGACAATGATTTCAATATGAACCTCCTCATGGTGGCTCTAGCAAGAAATCTTGGACCATTTAGAGATGATGGAGGCTCTAACTCAAAAATCAGATCAGATTGGAGGGGAAATCGGAAGATCGAGAAGACTTAAGAAAGGAGTCATGGAAATAATTTGATAAAGAGGAGCCGAGTTTGAGTGTCGTGAAACTTTCATAGTCCCTATTCAATATTGAAATGAAAGTGGACATAAACCCATACCAAGGTGAGATCGATGCATTAAAACTGAATCATTGGTTGCAACAAATAGAAGTTTATTTTAATGTTCACCACATAGATGAAGGGCATGAGATTTCATTTGCTAGATTGAAGTTAGAAGGCCATGCTTTAACCTTGTGTGAAATCCACACATAAACACTTAGGCCGAAGGGTGATCCGCTAGTAACTAGGTGGAAGGAATTCAAAACCCTCATCAAGTCCCATTTCTACCCTATCGTGTACGTAGAGTACCAATGAATCCAATGGCACTACTTTAGGCAGAGGCAGAATAAAAGTGTACAAGAATACACAACTCAGTTCAAAAGGATGGTCATCATGCTAGGTATCTCTCCCAAGAACCCCAATGTACTCCTCAAGTATATTGGGGGTTTACACACTTATCTATGAAAGCAGGTGATGCTCTTCAAGCCAAGGACAATGGATGAGGCGTGTGTACATGCACAATACCTAGAAAACATAGGCCAAAAGAAAGGGAAACCAAGTGGTTCGAAGCATAAAGAACACTAGAAAGCTTCCGAGGAGGGGAAGAAGAAGTGGAAAGGGGGAAAATATAAGAAGACAATAGCCACTGCACATCGAAGCAAAGATCCTAGCAACTATTGCAATCATCTGAACATTGATGGCCACATCGAGGAAATTTTTTGGAAGCTACATTTAGAGATGAACCCGAAGAATCGAAAGAAGGAAGAAAATAAAAAGAACCTTCTAGCAACATATTCAAACAATCGGGTTGAAAGTAGCTGGGATGTGGATGAAAATATTTCTGCACATCTGTGTAGAAAGAGGTTAAATTGAGTAGCCTTCATCACCGGGAAGAGAAGGACATGACCAAGCTCTTCCACATCAAGATTTAGGTCAAGAATATCAAGATAGATGTTCTATTCGACTCTGACTCACAAGCTAATCTCATAGCAACGGATCTGGTCAACAAGCTTGGATTGGAGGTTCATGATCATCCGAGCCCCTATCCATTGGGTTCGGTAAACAAGGATGCATAGATAAAGGTAACGATACAATGTAAGATTAAATTTGTTGTAAGTGTTGATTTTATTGATGAATTTGAATTAGATGTAGTACTCATTGATGTATGTGAAGTAGTGTTTCGAAGCCCCTACATGTATATGAGGGATGCAATCTTCACGCAGAGGGCCAACTAGTACTGATTGATCAAGGATGGGAAGTCCTACATCATTAACGCACATAAAGGCAAGTGACAGATCTCACTGGTAAGTGCCAACCAAGCCAATAAGTTGATTAGTTCTAGTAAGAAATATGTTTTGCTTTTCTTAGGAGAAAATCAATCTGATGATGAGTTAATGAGAGTGAAGGCATCCTTGGAGGGGTGTACTAAAGAGCAGAAACATCAGTTGGAGGCGTTGTGACAGGAATACGGAGGAGTGTTCATGGAGCCTAAAGGGATACCACCCAAGAGGGATGTGGAGCATGAGATACATTTATTGCTAGACTGCCCATTGTCGAATATTGGGTTGTATAGATAGTTTGTTCTAGAAGTGAATGAAGTGAAGAAGCAGTTGTAGCGATTGTTGGAGTAGGGTGTGATTCGACCAAGTACCTCACCTTGTGGGTTACCCATCATAATTGTACCCAATAAGGATGGGACTTGGAGAATGTGTGTTAGGAACCAAATATCAATATAGCATAGAAAAACCTCAGAATAAGTACTCAACGCCTTGAAAAAGAGATAATTTCAGATAATAAGCCTCTTTGAGGGGGAAACCTCCTTTTACCCCACATAAAAGTTCAAGTACAAGATGATTCCAAATGAAAATGTCTCCTTGGTATATATAGGATACTAAGAGGTATAATTACAACTAATGGAATAAAGTCGACATAAATAAAATAACATTACTAATGTAATGTGCCCCAATTAAGGGGTACTGAGCCAATATTAGGGCTTAACATGCCCCTCCCCTTGAGACAAGTGTTCTCCACAACGCTTGAGTAACTCTGGATGCTTCTATATAAAAGAATCATCTTCCCAAGTGGAATCTTCAACCGGTAGTTTCCTCCATTTAATGAGATATTATGAAATGGATCTATATCTCAGCTAGCGAATTCTTGTGTCAGTGATGGCTTCAGGCTCCAATATGATTTTTCCTTCCTCGTCAAGTTCTGGAAATATAGTTTGAACTGGGATCTTGTCGCCTATAACCTTCTTTAAGCATGAAACATGGAAAACTGGGTGTACTCATG
>ML802888.1:520128-543958 GCA_009831015.1 Picea engelmannii
CTCTCTCTCTCTCTCTCTCTCTCTCTCTCTCTCTCTCTCTCTCACACACACACACACACACACACACATGTATTTGTATATGTATACACTACAAGGAGAACACCTTCTAGCGGATGTGTTTACAGAACCTCCCCCAAAAAATTATCCCTTAGTTGTTTATATCAAAAGTTGTTAGCAAAGGCAAGCAGCTGGAGGTTTTTTTACTGGTGCTCCTTTAAGGTAGATATGCACCAATTCTTAAATGTTCAAACGCATCGTTGTTGTTTATAGCTAAGGCGGGCGGGCGAAGGTTTTTTACTAGTGTGCCTTTAATGTTAATACGCATCGGTCCTCACCTAAAATATATTGCATTGGTGCTTCAATATTAAAATGTGTCGTCAATGTTTATAGAGGATGTTGTTACTGGAGGCAAGCGGCCAAAGGTTTTTGCGTACGCTTTTTACCCATGTGCCTTTAAGGTACATACACACCGGTGTGCTTATAAACAATAAAGCATTGATGCTTCAATGTGCAAAAGCACCATCATACTTTATAATAAAAATAACACACATCGAATAAAGTGCGATGGTGTTATTGAACTTTACGCACCAGTGCGCATTGATGTCGTTGGGTGCACCACGGTAGGGTAAATAAAAAAAATTTACCAAACCAATTTTCATTATTACAACTCAGCACGTGGCTCTAAACTCTCAAGAAAGCATCAATGTTCACCCTCCTTCCAAAGATGTGTTGTTTCTAGTGCTCTACAGCAACTTGGATAGCTCCATTGGTAGATTCCACACTTTTCCAAATTTTGGAAATTAACTCAAATTTTCATTCCCTCTCAATGGTGAACCCATGCCTCCTCAGGACATAAGAGGCTAAGTAAATTGTTTAGTATCTTCCTCTTTGCATTTTCATCCAATTAAAATTTGAATTTAGCTTGAAATTTGGCATTTTTTAATTTTGTTTCCATTTCTGTGCAGTGCACCTGAACGCTTTGGCTCGCCTCGAAGCGGTGTGTCTCATGTTAAATTCACAATAAGCATCGCCCTCGGTGCATCTAATATAAATTGTATGCATTGGTGTCGTTCAAGGAAGAGCATCTCAATAAATTTAAAAACAAAGTGGTGCATCCTTTGAAACACCCCGCAATCGACGCGTAATTGGCTTCAACCCACACCAATACATTTCACTTAATTAACCGCACCGCTAACTTAATGATATATAAAATTTAATGTAGCGGTGCAACCATTTTAACCAAACACATCGGTGTTGTTTACAGAAGCACACCAGGACAAATATTGATCGACTTGGCATAGCGGGGTGTCTCATTGGACGTCCCATTCCCAATGCTTTATCCTTTACAATGCACCAGTGCGTTAATAGTAACACATCGCATCGCCTCAGTTGTGATAAAGAAATTTAACCTAGTAGTGCCCATCTCTCCAACAAACACACCGATGATGTAAAGAGAACAACACCAGGTTGAATTTTTCAAAATCTATCAGAGTGGTGCAAATTATTAGACATATGACTACAATATGTGGCGATGCAACAATAAGTGTGGAGAATCGGTGCATAAATGTTAAACGTACGCATCGCGGCAGGGTTTGAAAAATAAGAATCATGGTTCATCTTGTGTAAGGCCCCATTAGCGGTGCGTTAGTAAGTCAACACATCGTGCTCTAGTAAAATGGGTGCACCAATGCATTTCATTTAACAAATTGCACTGGTCATTTTGTGCACCATAAATTTTAGCTTTGTGGTGTGTCTTTGTTAACGAAATGAACCAATGCGGTTAAAATAACTGCACTGATAAACTATTGTATGATTTCGCGTGTCAGGGCGTTTCATTGGACGCCCCATTACCGGTGCTCTATACTAGCCAACGTATCGCAAAAGGTAATGTTGATGCTACAATAACACGATAGCATCGATGCATTCATATTAACACATCACGTCACTTAATTTGTAATGAAACAATTTAACCTAGCGACGCCTTTAGGTAGAAAAAATGCATCGATGATGTAAAGAGCATGACACTGGGACGATTATTTCACAATTTAACGGTGTGGTGTGTCTTATGGGACACACCACTAAAATACATGGTGGTGCACCAAGAAACGTGGTGCATTGGTGCGTGATAGGGAGAGCATTGCATGGCGGTGATGATTTTCTGATATAGAGTACCATGGGTGACGCATATGTTTTGTTTTAGGCGCACCGGTTACTTTTTTAGATTTTTTTAAATACAAGTTATTTATATATGTGTGTGTTTTATAATTTATTTTTTTTTTATCTATATATATGTGCCTAAAAATATTTGTATGAGAATCAAAGACGACGACGATGAGAGGAGGAGTAACATGAACAATAGCAGGTTGAGATGCACACATTGGTGCGTGAATGGGAGGCCAAGGAGAGGGAGATGGAGTTGTTCCCTCGCCCTATTTCACAACCAACAATGACCTTTTGATGGATGGTGGCCACCTAAAGTTTTATCAGGAGGATACATGCCTCAGGGGGAACTCTTTGTTCTTACAACAATTGATCTATCACTGGGATCATGAGTGATATGGGTTCAAGGTCAATCTTAGTCTATGGTATCATCCCACGAAAGAGGATGTTTATTTCATCTTTAGGTTGCTTGTGAGGGGGGAGTCTTTGCCCCAGTTGCCTACGTTATTGCATGGCATTCCAGAGAGAGACCCAACTGGCGTATGTGTAGAGATATGTCCATCCAGAGGTTCATTCCTCTACGGAGTTCTAGGTTTCTAGTGGTTAGCTACGAATACGTTCATTTGGTAGCTAGGAGGTTAGGTGCATGTGTCTTATTCTCTCGACATTGTCACAGTATGGCTCTGATGGTAAGCACATTAGTTTCTTTTTGTTGTATTATGTAAATAGTTTAGTGTAGAGGCCCCGATTGATTAAAAGGTCGAAGATTTTTTTGAGACAATTTTGTCATACATTAGATCATTGTCACTATGTTTTACATGGGACAAGATTCTTCCCATTCGAGTCAGAATTATTTACACTATTTTTTGAGAGGGTTCATGCTACTTGGTCGGTAATACACCGCTTTCCTATTAGTCCTATGCTTGATGTGTGTATGCGCATGTGGGGGAAGTTGATGCCCAAGAAAGGCCAGCTCGAGTTTCCCATTTCTCCGGTTGGTAGGGATGTATGTGATTTATTAGCTAGCGAGGACAATCCTCTCCTCGATATTGTACAGTACCCATACACGGGGATGGATTGGATATAATGTCCAAACATCTGATTTACAACAGTCGAGCCACTAGATGAGAGAGGTAATATTATCGTTATCTTTTGATAAATCTAGTTGTATATTTTTATGTCTTATTTAATGCACATGTATTTTATTGTAACATTTTGTTTCAATTATCTTATTATTAGTCTATTGTTTTGTAGATATTGACACATATGTTGGGGATGAGCCTCCACAACAGGATGGGCCTCCTAGACGGGATGAGGTGATGGAGGAGGCAGAGAACTAGCCTCTAGTACAAAGACCCCACATTCCACGCAGTCTGGATCGAAGAGTCCAGATAGAGGTGGTGGATCAGCTAACTTTATTGCAGAAGAATTGTCAACTAGAATAGGATTAGAATTCACATGTTTCTCTTGCAAATATTCAAGTATTTTCATGAGCCACGCAATATCCTTCATCGCTTCTACAACTGCCACATATTCTTCCTTTTTTGTGGAATATGTTGGAACTGATTGTTTGTGTGATCTCTAAGAGACATATATCGATACAAGACTCATGAAACAACCCAAAGTTGATAGTCCATTTTCCTTATCCCCAACAAAGTTTGAATCAGAATATCCAATCAATTTGAAGTCATCCACCTTAGAGTACCTGAGTCCAAAAACTTGAGTTCCTTTCAAGTATTTTAGAACTCTTTTTCGAGCAGACCAAAGTCCTTCACAAGGTTTTTGCATGAACCTGGAGTGAATCCCAACAAAAAATGAAATGTTTGGTCTAGTGGCAGTAAGATAGATAAGACTTCCCACAAACTGTACTTGGTTGCATCCTCAAATTCATTCCCTTTTTTTGATGTGAGTTTCAAATTATGTTTCATTGGAGTAGAAACAAGATTGCACTTAGCCATGCTAAACTTGTTCAATAGTTATCCAATGTACTTATTCTGGGAGATGAATATGTATCTAGAATTTTGAATACCCTCAACGCCCAAATGGTAGTGAAGATGTCCCAAATCTATCATCTCGAAGCCTTTCTTCAACTCTTTCTTTATGGATGCAATGTATCTTTCATCATTCCCTATTATCAATAAATCATGTACATATAATACAAGATATACAACTATTTTTACAATTTTCTTGACAAACAAAGTTGCATCGTCAAGATTGAAATGCTTGAAATTCAATTTCAGAAGATGCTCAATTAACTTTTCATACCATTCTCCCGGTGTCTGTTTCAAGACATATAAGGATTTGATAAGCTTGCATGCCTTATGTTCTTGTCCCTTGGTAACAAAAACTTATGGTTGAGACATGAAAACATTCTCTTTCATGTCTACATTCAAGAAATCATTCTTCACATCCATCTGATGATATTTCCATCCATTATGTGCTACCATGGAAAATAAAGTTTGGATGGTAGCCTATTTTGTTGTGGGGGGAAAGTATCCTCATAATAAACACCTTATTTTTGCGCAAATCCTTTTTCCACAAACCTTGCTTGGAGCTTTTCAAGTGAGCCATCTCATCTGTACTTGTTCTTAAATACCCACTTGCAACCTATTGGCTTGGTTCAAAATGGAGGCTCCACCAACTTTATGTCCCATTCTTGATGAGAGCATCATATTCCTTTTGCATGGCTTCTTTCCATTCATCATGAGAAATGGCTTATTTAAATGAATTGAATTCAAGGTTAGTAGATAAACTCAACTCACAATCATATGAACTATCCATGTCATCTACATCACCTGAGTTTGAATTATCTACATTACATCCATCTTGTCTTAAGGACATTCTAGTTCCTGTCTTTTCGACCTCATCAGGATGAACATTTTCAAGTGTTTTTGTGAGCCATTTTGGTAGACCTTTCTGAGATGGTTGTTAGCTATTTTTATCCATGCTTGCGCACATCCTTATTAACATTGGGGAGTTTAGACCCAGGTTTCATCCATATTTTTCCAACAAAAAACCCGGAGCACCGACATATCAATCCTTGACCAAGGTCGAGGAAGGTCTCACCGAATATAGAGAGAGAATCATAGAGACCATAAGGTATTGTGATAGGGATGAAGGTTACATAAACTAAGATTCATCGATGTTGGCACTCATGCGACATATCTGACAACTATTAGGAATAAGAAGTAAAAAAAATACACACACATATTAAACTCATACATGATAGGCATAAAATGGATCAGAATTGTCACATATTTATTACAAGAATCAGTCCATCACAACTGAGGTATACATTACGCAGAACAGATACATATGATATCCATAGAACTCCATATCTTCTCTATATAAATCCTCATAATTACAACAAATTGCGCAATGCACCTTTTCTCAAAACTCAGACATATAACAGACACATAAGTTTATTCAAAAGCAGTACAATATTACAACACGATCTGAGAGAGCTCAATACTAAGGACTCGATGAATATATTATCCTCAACATATAGATAGCCTCATTTATGATATTACTTCTTCCTTTTGTAGCTTTCTCTGCTCGAGAGTGTTGTCTCTTTCTGCTCTACACCACTCACTCAAATGAAAAAATTTCCTCACATGCTTCTGGCACCTTCCTACAGTCCACATAACCTTCAGGAATCAGGGCAATCTCAATTTCCCTGCAAGCTCATCTTTTGTCAACTCCATGATCCCTTGTGTTGCTAGCAGTAATCATTTGAGAGTATTTCCTAGATGATTCTTTTCTTGATTCTGGCGAGCGTCTTCTTGATTTAGGGTGCGCATCAAAACTAGGATTGGCACGCATTCAATAATCTTTTAGGCCTATTGCGCATTGTTGAATGATCGCACAAAAAACAAAACTATGGAATGATCGCACACAAGTTCATTTGTGCACGTGCAAAAATATGAACCCAAAACATTGACTGAAAACAAGTTGCCACCACTATTATTTGGCCCATCCTCAAGCCAAATGTTTTAGGGAAGAACTCCTATAACGGACGACACAATGCTTTTGAGTTCTTACACAAACTCATGAAATTGACATTCCAACTCAGTAAAATGGTCCTGGGGTGTTTGTGTAAGTTGTATCGTCGCATCTACGTCGGCAGCTATGACTTGAGGGTTTGTGAGGTCTGTGTTGTGGAGTTTCTCGATGAGAGGGTCAGCGGAAACTAGCACGTCGGAGAGCTCTATGAACAAGTTCAAAGCCTTATCATCCACGACAAAGATCATATCAAACATTTTCTGCTTCTTGGCCCATGATGTAGTGATCAACTTTGTTCTTGTTGTATAGACTGCATATTAGTGACGCGCTCCCTAGGAGGCAACGAAGTTAGGTTTTGTTTCTATTGTGTGACCTCAATTTTGGTTGCGCGAACCCATTATGCAATTGTATATACTTCTGAAAGGGTTTGGAGGTGATTCCATAGGGTCGATCTGTAGTCAAGTAGTTTGGAGAAATCTTCCACCCAACGTTGACCAATGTGGAGAGCCACTTAGGCCGACTTAATCAATGTCGAGAGTTGTGAGGCGAGAGGATTGGTGGGAAGTGTTGGTTGACAAAATGCGGCGAGTTGCAATTCAAGGTGTTGCAAGCAAACATTTATTGCTAAGAGCTTAAATCCCAAAGGAATGTCGCAACCATGAGAAGAAGTTGTAGAAATCATGGCATATAAAGTATCCACGTCCCCAACTAGGTCAATGAACATTGTACGGATCTTGGCATAATGGGTTTGAGCAGCTATCTATGTTGCCCTTTCAGTTTCATACCACCTTTTTAATACTTGATGCTCCTAAATTTCTTTTTGGTATTGCTCACGTGTCTGAATGTTCATGGTGATGTCAACTTAATGTTGAAGTTGTAATTGTGCATGGGCTTGTCCAAGACGATCATTACGCTCTCCCAATTCAAAGAGTAGGGTGGCAGGACAATATTGTAAGAGAGGACTGGGGATGAGTGCCAATGGAATACCACCATGGTTGCATCGATAGTAAGTAATGTGGGGGGTCCACTGAAAGGAGTCGAGTGGAGGCACTGGAATTCATGTCGAAAGCCAACAACCATGGAGTATTGTCTAGTATTGGTGTTGTGCCCCCTAACTATCGACAAAGATGGTTGACATTGCGCATAGCCTCTGAATGCAGTTGTTGTTGCGGCAAGAATTGGAATTTTAAAGCATCTATTAATGTTGCGACTCCCGGTGTCAATTGGGAAAGCCTTGGCTGAGTGGAGGGATTGTAATTGCGGATGGAGGATTCGATCCACTATTGCTTGGCCCCCACTGGGATCTATTGAACTTGTGGTTGTGCAGGCGAGGGATCCCAAGGGAAATTGAGGGCTACATCAGTATGGGAACACCCATCGTGGGAGGTCATGCGTTGAGTCTGATGTCGTGTGGCTCCATACTTCTTTCGGTACTGATTTCACTTAGTGTGTGTCTCTAGCATTGTATTGTCCTCAACTGGAAGTGGTTGAATATGTGGGGGGAATTCGAGCATGCCTTGCTATATCTCATCCTTAATAATACAAAAAGGAAGGAGTGTCATTATAGTGCCCTAGTCATCACTGGGATAAATGCACACATTATGTAAAGTACATTCAAATAGAAGGTAACCATCATACCTATCCATGAGGGTGCGTGGAATGTGATCTTGCGACATTGTTTCTTGGATGAGTTGTCGGTAGCATTCCTGGAATAGGTCGTTGTGAGAATTTTGGGTGTGTGGATCCTTGCTCTCATGCAGTCATAGGAAATCGGGAGCTTCAAAGGCATGCCAGCTTCTGGTAGTTTGTTCAAACCCTCGGGGAGGTTGTTAGAGAACCATAGCAAGTAGCAATAAAATCCAACTGTAATGAAAAATTTTGTTGGAGTGATGGGAATATAGGTAGTCATCAATGAATCCATTCAAGATATATTGATCCCATGCCATTTGAATCCCAATGAAGCACCATTCAGCTGCAACGACGACCCCGAATGAGAACTCTTCCTTGGTACAATTGCGTAAGATTTTGTATGCTATGAGATGAGTAGCAAAGCGAACTTGTTAGGCATTGATGTATGAAATAAGTATTCCACACCGACCATGACAATTATTGTATGCGTCGTATATTTCTTGTTGGGAATCATCCTTAGCAGTTATGATTTCTCTGACTCCTCACCCTGCATGGGTAGGCCCGTCACATGACATATTGTAGCTTCATTGACGAGATACTTCCCCCCTAGCTAGAAGCACTCGCCATGTATTCATGTGAGTAATAGGCGGACGCACAGGGTGTCGACAATCCATTAGGGGTAGGATGTCCACTTATCAGAGGGGATGTGCCCACTCTTGTGTGAGTGTTAATGGATTTTTTTCTATGCTACGAACAGTGCAGGAATAATGGTGGAAGGCCAAGGTGGGGAACTACTCGAGGTCATGAACATCGTAATCGATGAATTTGACATAATGTACCCTTCATGTTAGAGAACAAGTGAATGTCTCATGCCAAGGTAATGTTGGTTCTTCGGGTTTTCGGTTGGAGGCAACCCTAGATCTATTCTAGCCATGTGGTATGCTTGACGAGGCCATGGAAATTACTGTATTGTGTGTCTAGAAAATTTGTGCTTAAGGAAAGAGGTGGATAGTTATTTTTCACTATGTCGCTATTGTGCCCATTCAACTAACATTAGGGGAATTCTTATAGATGGAGGACAATCCATACAGATCTGGCTAGTATTAATTGAAGTGGAAAGCTACCAAGTGAGTATTGCGGGACAACTAGGATTTGTGTCGGAAGTAACCGCCACCGACATCCGATCTATTTACTTAAACCGTATTCTGGAAATTGCATCATCTTTTTAACTGAGTTGAGGTTGCTTGAGTTTTTACCGTCATCATTTGTGATATTTTAAGCCAGTCACTCCTTAGATAGTAAATGGTAGTGATGACCAAGTTAACCTCCACACATATGGGTGATTTGGGAAGGCCATAGAATCTATTGTTGGCATCCTCATGGACGATATGTTGTGCAGGTACTCCATAAATAAAATGTCATCATATTGATGTGTGATAAGTCTGGGACCATGGGGCCCAAAGTGTGATAGTGCCATCTTCGTACATGCACACATGTGATTCGTAGGGGCAGGCCACGCATGTTTCATGCACCTCCCTTTATGGGTGTCGATCAACTATACAAGTGTAGCGACCCCAGGTAGGCCACAACGTCTCTTTTCCCATATCCATCCTATTTGTTTTATTTATCGAGTATCATTGATTATGTAATTCTTGTAGAATTCGTTTGTTTTCTCAATGGGGTTAGTGGTGCTAGGATGAGTTGAAGATTCTTTATTTAGCAGGGGTATTGTAGAAAAATCCTTCCCCCACGCATTCAATTTCTTGTGAGGTGTGATCGAAACCCTAGTTTATGGGAGATAATCCTTCCTTTGACTCCTCATTTTTGGCTTGAGCAAGTATATGTGGCATATCTGACGTGGATTTGTGGCTATCCATTGCCATTCGTACAAACACATATCTTGATGAATGTATATATCGGGCATGATTTTTTCCCCCATAGATGCCTCGTTAGTTGTCCATTCTCAAGACGGTTCTCAATGTGCATCCCACTAGCATGCATGAATTCCTAGGAATATTGTGTCAAGTGCATGAGCCCTCTGATTCTTGGGAATGTGTTGGATCCATGCAATAATTGTGTCCACATGTTCCTAACCATTGTACCGATATGATCCAAATTCTTCCCCACATGCCTCTGCAGATTTATGCGCACACCTCCTTGTTGATACTTCATTAAGCTTGGTTTTCCATCGATCCATAACATCCTCATAATCCATGTCATAAGATTTGACACTTCTCCAACTTAACTCTCCATCTGTGATGGAGTTTATATAGTCATCCCCGCATCTTGATATATTATAAAAAATTTCAATAATTGAGCTCCGCACATCCTCATCCACAGGCTCATTATATTGGTCACCTTCATATGGATCTAGGGGTGAGACCACATGCAAGGTGTCTGTATCAAAGGACATTTGTCTCTTCTTCAAGTTTAACACCGCATTATTACAAAAGGATCAATCAATACCTGACAATGATGGGTATGGATCAAATTCATCCAAAATCTCTATGACCTCAAAGTCAGCCTTTTTTTTTTACACCTTCTATGTGTACTTCCACCTGCTCTAGATGGCCTATTGGGTAGATCTTGTATTGATTGGCCAAGCGGAGCTAGATGGGTCATCAGACCAACTTTGGTTTACCCATCACGTCCAAATATTTCTTCCACAAAATATTCACGACGAAATCCAAATCCAACATGACTCCATCCATGTCATAGCTACCAAGCTCTATTGTCATCTTTAATTCTCGGCCAATGTGCTTTTGCTTGTTGACTTGACATACATCTCTTTCTGGAAGCTTAGTGAATATGGTAGCCTCTACTCCTTTTCCTTTAATGCGAGTAGCTAACATTTGAGACAACTTACTTGCTTCTTTTGGATCATCCAACAGTCGCAAATAGCAACGCAAGAAATAAATTACTTGGTCTTCATATTATTCCTTGCAATCCAATCCATGTAAGAATTTTGTGCGGGATGCACCTTGCCATTCCTCCTGGTGTTGTTCTTCATATTCCTTCTACTCAACGCATCACATCTCAGTCTATCTGTGAGCCACTTCTATTGACCTTTGTGTCGCACACCGGACTTCTTGATGCACACGATCCTCCTCTAACAATCTTTGTGTCATGCACTGTAATTCCTCACATGCGTGAGCTTCTTCCATCAACCTTTGCATCACGCGTTGTACTTTTACATGGATCCAAGCTTCTTCTAACAACCATTGTGTCTCCCTCTACACTTATTCTTGAATCTGAGCCTCGTCGAGTGACCTCTAAGTCGTGTGCTACAGCTCCCTGTGTGTTCTTTCTTCTTCCAGCGCTCTCTACACATCGTGCAAAAACTGCTTTTGCTAGGAAACATCAAACTTTGGAGGGGGATGGGGTGCCTTCCCTATATTTTCATTGAGATTTTGAACTAAGCCTTCACCATGCTTGAAGTATGCTCATGTCTTTGCCCCTCCTCAGGTTACTACCTCAACATAAGCCTCCACGTTCTTCTTCTTATTCTTGTGTGGCTCTGCATACACCATGTTATTGTTGGTCTTCTTTTCCTCCTACTTCTTCAGTAAGTCATGAAAGTCTTCGGTGACATTCTCGGGACTATAAAAATACGCACAAAGTACATGTGGTTTGCTACAAAATCATTAGACATGACCAATCTCATCGCAAAATAAAACATGTGGGGGGTCTACCTTCCCCTTCTCCATATCCTCGGTCACAAACTCACCCATATCCACCTTGGGGACCTCCTTGGTATCCACCTTTCCATGCCACCGCACTCACCGCCTTTCTATTCCTCATGTACCTGTAATGCATCGCGAGTATTATCTTGCATTAATTGGACTGAGTGATAGCCATTAACAACATGCCCAACAGATTTACAGAACTTTTAGAATCGAGTATGAGTCATCGTCTTGTACTTTTGCAAGGTTGGGTAGTGGAGTGGCACATGGCCCCACTATCTGCATATTTCACACCATTTTGTCTTCCTAGATGAAAATGGACTGGGTGCACCCATTTCCACATAACTTGGTTGGATAGGGCATTCATCTATTTTATTCCCTTATGAGCGGCACATCATACATGCTCGTGCACAACCTTTTTCTTAGCCATATCCTGCAGTTGCATCATCAAGTTGGCTAGTTGTGAATGCACCTATGCCAAACCTGTCAACGCCTCCAACCCTCTCCTCGTAGCTTCTAGGTGCATGGAAATTTCTACCACTTCAACTCGAGTCATCACCTTTTGTTGGGTCATCGGAAATCAGATATGGGGAAGTAACCCCGCAATAAACCATTCTCTATGTTGCACATCTTGGATTTGGAACGTTAGCCTATCCACCAAAATTTTAAACCGTTGGTCGTAATCCCATATGGTATCGCCTTCCTTCAGCTTGATCTCTTTTATCTCTGTGATACAACGTGATTCTGACTTAGGTTTCTGAAACTCCCTAAGTAGATCCTGTTTAATATCAGCCAAGGAACTTTCTTGTCCCATTGGTATAGTAGCCTTATACTTCATATACCACATCAAGGCTTTGTCCCTAAACGTGGTCTCCATCTACATGATTTTGGCTACTTTGCTTACGATTCTCTTCACATACCATATTGCTTCACATATAAACCAGTGTTGTTGTGCATCATCCTTACTCGCTCTATGGAACATGAGTAGTCTCAAGATACTATCATGATTTTCCATCTCCAAACTCGAGCTAGTTCCTCTTCTCTGACTGCTAGGGATTTGATTTGATTTTCTCACACCACTATTCCTTCGGGTAAAGTATTGTTGAATTTACCTTCTTCTTCACTTGTCTCTTTTCTTATATCTTTTTCTTCTCTCTCTTCTACTCCAATATCTTCATTATCTGTTGTGTTTTCTTCTTTATTAAAAATTCACAAGGGGGGTGGTACAAAGGGGTGGTAAGTCCATCTTCTTCTAAAACTTCTCGCGAGGTAACCCAAAGATTTGTTTACTTGTAGCCACACAAGAACATCTACTATTGTCAGTTTCTCTCCCCCAACACTAGGGTAGCCTCCATCTTCCTCTTCTTCCGGTGCACCAACATGTTGCACTCTAGCTTCATGTCCTAATTGCGCACCACCAATATGCACTCTTTCTTCCAGTCCTATCTGCACACTATCACTTTGCATGCTATCCTCCTCTCTGAACAATACATTATTGCTCCACACGCCATCTTCTCTTCTTATCAACACACCACTGCTATGTGCTTCATCTTCCTCTAAGGTTGCGGCACTCTACAACAACTAAGGGGTGTGGAATTTGTCACCTAGGCACTAGGGCTTGCGCACGTCCTTATCGTTGGGGATTTTAGACCCAAGATTCATCCAGAATTTTCCAATAAAAACCCTAGAGCACTGTCATATCGATCCTCGGCCAAGATCGAGGAAGGTCTCACCCAAGAAGTAGAGAGGATCACAAAGACCATAAGGTCTTGTGACATAAATGAAGACTAAACACATGAAGATTCATTGGGGTTGGAACCCATGTGAATCATATCTGACAAACTATTAGGACTAAGAAGTAAAAAACTACACACACATATTCAACTCATACATGATAGGCACATGATGGATCAGAATTGTCACATCTTTTTACTAGAATCATTCTGTCACAATAGAGGCATACATTATGCAAAATAGATACATATGACGACCATAGAACTTCATATCTTCTCTATATAAATCATCAAAATTACAACACACTACGCAGTGTGCCTTTTCTCAAAATTCAGACATACAATAGACACATAAGTATATTCAAAAGTGTTACAATATTACAACAGGCTCAGAGTGAGCTCAATACTAAGGAGTCAATGAATATCTTGTCCTCAACATCTAGCTAGCCTTATTTCTGATATTATTGCTTCCTTTTATAGCTTTCTCTTCTCGGGAGCTTTGTCTCTTTCTACTATGCTCCACTCGCTCAACTGAAAAAACTACCTCACACGCTTATGGAACATGCCTACATTCCACCTAACCTTCAGGAATTGCAGAAATATTAATTTTCATGTCAACTCCATGATCCCTTGTGTTGTTGGCAGTAATAATCCGAGAGGATTTCCCTATGATTATTTCCTTGATTCGGGCGAGCGTCTTCTTGATTTTGGGTGCACATCAAAACTAGGATCGGCGTGCGTTCAATAATATTTTAAGCCTGTTGTGCACTGTCAAAACTCGGTTCGAAGTGCACTCTTTTTCATTCCTCACACATTTCCTTAGGCATGCACAAAACTATGGAATGAGCATGCACAACTTTGTTTGTGTGCGTGCAAAAAACTAAACCCAAAACTTTGGGTGCTAAGAATGGTCCAGTTTTCTCCACTGATTGAGATGGTGTCCAGTTCTCATGACGCCTCAGCTTTTCAATCCTCTCGATCACATCATCCAAATGAACTTCAGGTTCTAATGAAGTGGTGGGAACTTTTTCATGTGTGGAAGATGGTGCTTCAAAAGGAGATTCCAGAGAATGACCCGAGATAGGGATCCCCCCTTCAAGATGTGGAATATCATCATAAAATTCATGATATGTATTTACACGAGTTAATTTTTCCATATGATCAAGTTGCTTCTCAATAGTTTCATCTTTATTGGAGGATTCAAGAAATATTACATCTCTGGAAAGGATGAATTTCTTGTTTGTCTCATCGTCAAGACGATATCCCTTGGTGGTATTTGAGTTACCCCAAGAATATGCACTTCCAACTCCTTGCATCAAGGTTACTTCTTTGCTCCCTAAGAATCAAGGCATAGCAGGTGGAACCAAATACCCTGAGATGCCTCACTGAAGGAGTGTGGACATGCCACATTTCATATGGAGTCTTGTTTTTAAGAGCATGAGATGGATACCTATTTTTGACATAAAATGCACATAGAAATGCATCGGCCCAAAACATCAATTTAACATTCTTGAAAAACATCATGGAATGAACCATATTTAGGAGCGTTATGTTCATTCTTCCAACCACACCATTATGTTGGGGATTGTATATAATCATGATTTTATTTTTAATCCCATGTTAGCGAAGGTAGATTTCAAATCCATTAGATGTATTATCTTCCATTATAAGTGCGAAGAGAGACAATGCAAGACTGAGCTTCATTTTGAATCCATACATGAAAATTTTAAAAAGTTTCAAAAGCTTGTGATTTATCTTTCAGCAAGTACACCCAACACATCCTGGTGTAATCATCAATAAAAGTCATGATATATTTGTTTCCATTTGCAGAAGGAATAATAATAGTACCACACAAATCAGAATGAATCAGTTCAAGTTTTCTACATGCTCTGGAAGTAGAATCATGAAATGGTTGTTTGTTGTGTTTTTCAAGGATACAAGCATCACATTGCTTCAATTTCCTAGGAATAGTAGGAAAACTAGAAACACCATTCTTTCTCAACAAACGAAGACTGTCATAAATAATATGGTCAAATATAGCATGCCACAAAATATTGGATGACATTATACCTACATCGTGATGAGATATGTGTGTAGCATTTTGTGTGTGGGAATATGTCCCTTTAAGCTTCAACAGTCTTCCATCTTCCATTATGATCATGACAACCATATTTTCAGAGTCCTTCCTTATTTCAACTTTTCCACTAAACATATCAACAGAGTGGAATTGTTGTTTGATGTGCACAAGGGATAGCAAGTTTCTTTGCAGCTCAAGAAGATAGAGTACATTATGCAGAAGAAAATCTGGGAGTCTAGGAAGCTTAATCTCGATGGTGCCCATTCCCAAAGGTTTGAGACTTGAACTATCTACACAATACACTACGCCATCTACATTGTCGTTGAAGTATTTGAGGAAGTCTCTTCGAAATTTCATGTGGGAGGTTACACCTCTGTAAAGAAGCCATGCATCTCCCCAAGAAGCAAATGAAGCGTTAAACAATTCTTTAGTTACTCCAATATTGCAATGGGAAACAACTTAATGAATAGGTGATTTACTTTTCATTAGTTCTAAAGTTTCACCTCTCTCTTTTTTGATCTTCTTCCATGGAACTATGCATTCAGTCGCTTCATGTGACCCATTCCTTCCACAACAAGTATAGTGAAGATTGGATTTTTCATGGGGATTATACCAAAACCCCCAACATGTAAGCTTCTTCTTATTTGTGTTTCCTTTCGTTTCTTACTAACAGCTGGAAGGAAGCAAAGATTCAACCACCAATTTCTCTACCATGTACTTCATGTTCACTTGGTATGAAGATAGGGATGGGCCCAGACTGCATACGCCATACAACCTTCAGGAAATTTATTGAAACTAATCACATGATATCATTCTTTTCTTCGTCGATATTGTATGGATGGACACTGTCCTTGAAGCTATAACATTTCAAAACGACCAACATACTAACTAAATTTCGACCAATGATCCCATTAGCCACACCAATCCCTATCACCAATAATTTTGACCAGCATTTTATTAAGAATGGGGATTTATGATCCACTCCCAAGGGAACATCTTGATCAATCACACTTCTTTGATGTATATACTACTTACAACTCAGGAAAGCTTCTATATGTTCTTCTTCGATGGATATCCCACACTCAGAACATAATTGTTATTGAGATATCACAGTGGCAGTTCACTCTAAAAAACGGTTGATATAGGAGGAACCCACACACTTCTTTGTGATTTCTTTTCTATTCATCTTTTCATGCACAAAGAGAAAGTGGGAAAACACATCCCAAACCAACTCATCGATGGGTGAATGAGGTGAGGATTCGGCGTGCATTAATGGGAAAATGAGGTGAGTCTTGATGGACCCAACGTGAGGAGCCTCCACAATCGAATGGTCGACGGGCTGGAGAGAATAGTGCTATGTTGAGGGTATGAACTGATGAGGTCGAGGGACAAGAATTTTGAGAGTCGAATTGTAATCCAAAAACCCTAAAGGGAATACACATCCCACGTGAAGAGTCGCGCAGTGGAAAAAATGGGTGTTACCATCTCATTCGGCTCAGTTACCAGCTCGGGTTTGAAACTGTTTCGAGGGGCGATACAATGTGGGCAAATACCATTTCGTTCTCCAATGCAAATGAAAGGCTACGGGAGCGATATGTGGAGGGAACATGAAGTAGGGTTACGAAAATTAGGGTTTCACAAATTCGTGGTTGAGAGAGGCGTGTTAAACTGAAACGTAGAACGTAGGGTAGAGAATCAACTAGGGAAAATGAGCAGACAAGGAGGATTTTCTATACACTAGAGGAGAGAAAACACTCGAGAAATAATGGAGTTATCTTGCACTCTTATACCACTGTCAGGGAAAGTATGCCAAAAAAGTAACTCCACACTCGATGTGTATTGCATTGATATGAGAGAAGTATAAATACAATCTAAGTGATAGTTTGTTTTCTCAAACGGATGACTCTTTCTATCACCTACTACTCTTCATATTTTAAATAATATTACAGTAACACAATCCCAAGGATTACGTGTCTAACATGTTCATTACAACAAAGGAAAAATATTGTGCGAATATAAATGAGATTGACCATGAATAATGATAAATATGTTGAAAGAAAAGACATTGAATCAAAAGAAGTATAGATTATTGTCATAGATTAGCTCCAACAAAGGCATATATCACAAATTAGAATATTAAGTATTATGAAACAAATTGATGTTGGTATAATTTTAAGCGTCACCCTCATCACAACCACACAAAGGGAATTTTACCAATGATGATAACTGCTATTAAGGAATGGTGAATCTAGGTTATGGCAAGAGGCTTTCCAACAGACTTTGCATCTATTACTATATTCAATACATGTTCTTGCAATTGAATCAATGCTTGGATTTCCAACTCTCTTATACATATTGCCAGATACGCAATGATGGGAGTTCGTTACACAAGAGGTGTTAATAAAGTTAAGTTTGAGCCTTGGATAACTATGCAATGAAGAGATACTTGTTTCCTTGATTATTATAATTCATTTTGGAGTTCCCGCCTTCATTACCCATGTCAGGATTTGCTAAGATTATATCATGTTTGATTTGATAGATTTCTTCTTGAAAACCATGTATTAAAATTAATGTCGAATATAGAGAATTGGAAATTAAAAAAACAACATATGCTAAACATGCTAGCAACAATAATTAGCCATTAGAATGTATGCCTCTAGTATACACATATTATATCACATATCGTTATATTTTACATTCCTCATGAGGTGGTACAAATATACTAGGACATTAAAAAAAAATGTCTATATCATAATATAATTTGTAATGAATAGACTTGTGAGGTAGTTACCAAGCTATAGTCACCACTTAATCTATAAATTGTCGTGGATATTCCACTGGAATAGTTCATCGCAACAAATCTAATAAAATACTGAAATCTTTACTATTAAGGTTATATTTGGTTACAGATTTTATGCTTATGCATGAAATAGATAAAATGCAAAAAATAGAGAACGGTAAAATACAATCACACCATCCACAAACAAACACAAGAGAAGACCTAGGAAACCCAATACAGAAGAAAACCCAACCATAAAATGAGGTTGCTATACTCTCTTTTCTCTGGTATAGAAATGATGCAAGTACAAAGAAATAGACACTCTCCATGGAGTTACCTTTGACCTGTGGCCTGTATGGTTGCTCCATAATATCTCTTCCTTTGTTATGCTCACAGAATACCATTATCAATTGTTTTTCTCAGCTGCTATGGAACAATATCCAATGAAAAATAATGGACCCATTCTCCTCCTAGTGGCACGGTATTTAACATAGTCTGATAGCCATCTAGGGATAGGTTTTTGACTTCCTTAACCCTCGATTATGGTAGGATTTTGAATCTTATAGAATATTCTTGAAATCCACCATGTGGCTATCCCCATATGCATGAGTAACGCAGGTCAACGTGGCATCCTCTCATACCATGGTGGTCAACATGATAGGTCAACTTGTGGGAGGCATAACTTTTGCATACGAGCTCCGGTTGACGTGGTTTTGCACCATTGGAAAGATATCGATGTGTAGAATAGCATCATGGGTTCCTATATGTGATGGGAAAGTTTTGATCCCATAAAATGTCAACGTGGCATCCTCTCGTACCATGGTGGTCAACATGATAGGTCAACTTGTGGGAGGCATAACTTTTGCATACGAGCTTCGGTTGACGTGGTTTTGCACCATTGGAAAGATATTGATGTGTAGAATAACATCATGGGTTCCTATATGTGATGGGAAAGTTTTGATCCCATAAAATGTCATTTTATGCCTCAAAATGGCCATGGAAGGTTCTGGACCCCAATTTTCCAAATTGGGACCTACCACTAAAATGGCCCTGCTAATTGATTCCTCCAATTTTTTCCACTCTGAAAGGATCAAGATAGATGAAAAACAATATAATGATCCAATCTGGATCATGCCTCCACATTTAGGGAGGATTTTGGTCCCCAAAATATTTACTGAATAAGGTGAGGAAATGTTTCCTCTACCTTCTCCCTAGAGTACCACTTTGCTTTACTTGGAAGTTGTGCTTTCAACCCAATATTCCAAAGGTCGTGTTGTCCATGTCTTGTAGTTTTGGACTGCTTCTACAAAACAGTTTCCTCTACGAACTCTGCCTGAGCATCTGGTGTTAAGTCCTCTATGGAAGATAGGACCTTCTCCTCCTCCTGATCTAACATGGAAGGCTCATAGAGTTTGAGATTCTCCACATTCACTACTAAGTAAATGCACATGTATGAGGGTAGATTGAGTTTGTAGGCATTGTCTCCTACCTTTTCCAATACCTCAAAAGGACCATATCGTAGAGCCTTGATATTCTTACCAGGACCTTGTAGCCTTTCATTATTCATCTCTAACCATACTATGTCTCCCACTCTAAATGTTCTCTTTGTTCTATGATGGTTATGTCTAGCCTTGTACTTTTCTTGTGACTTCTTCAGTGTCTCTTGTACTTGCAAATAGATCTATCTTATCTTCTCAACAAATTTTTCTTCTTTTAATGCATTTCTTGTGAGGTCCTCCCTCACTCCTCCTTGTTATCCATATACAACATCTAAGTGTGAAGGTGTAAAATATCCAAATCAAGTTTCAAAAGGTGACTTACTAGTAGAAGTGTGAACTGCTTTGTTATAAGAGTGTTGTATATAGATCATGTTTCCATCCCAAGTCTTCAAATGCTTCTGATTGTAACCCCTCAAAAGCTAAACCAAATTCATGTTGACTACTTTTGTTTTCCCATATGTCTATGGATAGAATGTTGTAGACCTCTTCAACTTAGTGTCCATCATCTCCCACAATGTAGTCCAAAATGCATTAATAAATCCATTATCCCTATATCAGAGGATGCTCCTTGGTATCCCAAAGTGCACCCAAACATGTTCAAATATCTTATTTGTTTCTTCTTGTATGTTGATGGTCTTTCTACAAGGCATGAAAATGCACATTTTGTTGAACCTATCAACTACCACAAATAGGTAGTCTTGTCCCTTTTTGCTTTTTGGTAAACCTCCCACAAGAGCCATGGAAATACTTTCCCAAGGTCGAGTGGGTACAGGTAAGGGATGGTATAGACCTTGATTCTTGTTACTGGGCTTGTTGGTACAACAAAGTATACATCCTCTAATATACCATACTACATCTTCTTGCATTCTAGGCTAGTACACATACCTCAGTAAGTTGGAAACTGTCTTCCCAACACCAAAATGCCATGCAACCTTGGAAGTGTGAGCCTCTTTGATAAGATGCAATCATTCACCTTTAGGCATACAGAGCTTGTCAAGATTGTAGAGTAAACCATTATGGAAATGATATTCATCCTTTCCATCACCTTATCCTATATGAATTTAGCCTTGTAGTTGTTGAAACACCTCCTTGAAGTCCTCATCTTTTGTGTATGCCTCTTTATATGAATCATGGGTAAAAGGCTCCATGTGCATCAAAGTTCCCAAATTCGTAATCTTGGATGTGGGAGGACATGAAAGCATGTATGCTAACTTATTTTTTCTACCCTTCTTATACTTTATGACCCAATAATTGTTTTTTAAAAAACCCATCCACTTGCAATGCATGGTATGTTGTAGCTTACTTTAGGTCTTCAAATATTGTAATGGTTGGTGATCTATGAGGATGATGATCTCATTTCCCATCAGATAGTTCTTCCACTTTTTGAAAACTTGTACCAAGGCATAGAGCTCCTTGTCATAGGTAGGGTAGTTGAGAACTGCCCCATGAAATACTTCATAATGATAGCAGACGAGCCTTCCTCCCTACATCAGTACTGATCCCATGGCATACCCACTTTCATCTATCTCCACTTTGAAGGGATTATGCAAGTTTGGTAGTGTGAGCACTAGTCCTTGACTAATATTTCTTTTCATCTCATCAAATGCCTTCTATTGATTCTTCCCCCACTCAAAAATCTTACCATTGGTTGTTATGGCATGGAGTGGTGCAACTACCACTGAAAATGAAGCTATGAACTTTTTCAAGTATTGTGTTTCCCCAACAAAACTCCTAAATTCATTGACATTTGTAGGAACTATCCTTTTCATGATGGCCCCCATGTTTTTGAGATCTATCTTGAGCTCCCGTCCACCAATCACATACCTCAAATACACCAAAGAATGCTTAGAAAACTCGCATTTCTTGAGATTGGCAAGCAACTGGTGATTTTTCAAAGTCTCTAACACCTACATAAGATGTAATATGTGTTCATCCCAGGTAGCACTATAAACCGATATATCATTCAAATAGACAAAAACAAATGAATCTAGATAAGGGCGTAAAACATCATTCATTAGTCTCATAAATGTAGTTGGTGTGTTACATAAACCGAATGGAATAACCAACCACGCATACAAACCTTTCCTATTCTTGAAGGAAGTCTTCCAGGTATCTTCTTCTTTGACTCGTACTTGGTGATATTTTGATTTCAAATCTAGCTTAGTAAAGTACTTGGAATGCTACAACTGGTCCAACAGATCATCAATCCTAGGCAGAGGGTATTGATTCTTAAATGTAATCTTGTTCAATGCCTTGTAATCGATACACATTGTTAAGCCCTAATATTGGCTCATTACCCCTTAATTGGGGCATATTACATTAGTAATGTTATTTTATTTATGCCGACTTTATTCCATTAGTTGTAATTATACCTCCTAGTCTCCTATATATACCAAGGAGACATTTTCATTTGGAATCATCTTGTACTTGAACATTTATGTGGGGTAAAAGGAGGTTGCCCCATCAAAGAGGCTTATTATCTAAAATTATCTCTTTTTCAAGGCGTTGAGTACTTATTCTAATGTTTTTCTACGCTATATTGATATTTGGTTCCTAACATATGGTATCAGAGCTCAAGGTCTTGGGGTTTCGCTGCTACATCTAAGACACCTTGGAATTTTCACTATAAAATTTTTTCTACAATGTTTCAGAAGGAACGACTTGGAGGATATTTAGTAGATGGATCAAGGTACGTTGGGTTAATATTTCATCCCCTGAGGCCTTACACTTTCGGAGATACAACTTGTACAAGATAGGGTTCTGGAATCATCCTGAACTGAGTCATTGCAGAATTTTCGCTATAAACATTTTCTATAATGTTTCAGACCTTGAACTTCGAAGGATATTCACAGAAATTAGTAAGGTATCTGTGGTAAAAATTCCAGCTTCTGGGTCATCTTACATTTGTAGATATACCTTGTGGAAGATAGGGTATCTAACTAGTCCTATTGACTAGTCTCAAGAAGGTGTTCCAGGTAAAACAATAATAACTTCTTCTTAGAGTATCCAAATTGAGTGGGACTGGTTTCATTGGATAGTGGATAGTCTGTAGTATTTCTGGTACGAGTTTCAAAATTTTATATCAATTATTTTGTGCGGAGCATGCTATACAAGTGAGATCTTCTGGAAATGCCAAAAATCAACAAGTTGTGGGGAAGTTACCGTAAATTCCACCTGGCACATCCAATTTTGATCAGACTTGTGGCATTGCAGAGAAGAAATATCATAGAACTACATAAAATAAAGTTTCATACCCATAAGGGCTGAAACTTGAGATATACAACAAAAGAAATATTGTTTAGCAGAACCACCTCAAAATCAAGGTTCAAAAGTGGTACTTGGCCAACATGTCACCCAAAAAGGGAAATTCTACACCAAATAAGCCTCTAGACAATCCTACTTGGACTCTTGATGAAGGTGAATAAATGCGTAGGGACATAAATGATTTACAAAGTAATATAGTAACAAAAGATAAACTACAAGAGATGGAAGCTAAGTTGGAGGCAAAGATGGATGGTTTAAAAGAGGAGATCATGGAAGTATTGAAAAATTTTGTAACAGAGAAGACACCTGAAAGTGAAAATTCATCCCATGAAATTCATGACAAGGACACAAGGAAGGTGAATCAAGAATGGAGAAACTACAACTTTGGTTTGAAGACCAACCACGTTCCTAAGATCGATATGAGGAAGTTTGATGGCAAGGACCCAATCACATGGATACTTCAGATGGAGAAATTATTTGATCTACATAATGTGCCACATACACAAAAGGTATGAATTGCTTCTTTATATTTAGAACCCAATCAATTTGTATGGTATCGATGGCTTTGTTCTCGCAAATCACTTGTCACTTGGACAATTTTCACGGAAGAAATGATAGCACACTATGAGGATACAAGGAGCAATACCTTCTTTAGCCAATTGATAAATCTCAAGCAAAAGGGTTCAGTTACCAAGCACATTGAGAACTTACAAACATTGAATATAAAGGTAACAAATATTCCAGATGAGCACTTGATTGATGCATTCATAGGAACTTTAAAGGATAACATTCAACATGAGGTTTGCCTTTGGGAACCCAAATCATTGGAGAATGCATTTAAGGTGGCAAGAAATGTTGAAGGTAAAAATATGGCTATGGCTACTAGAAGGACCAATCCTAACATATATAGAGAGAACAATGCTCCTTCTTCTAAAACACCTCAACCTACAAGGTTGACACCTCAACAATTGGAGGAAAGAAAAGAAAAAGGTTTATGCTTTAAT
>ML802888.1:546947-572024 GCA_009831015.1 Picea engelmannii
TGGCAGAATGGTGGTATAACACTTCCTTTCATACTGCAACAAAAATGACACCATTTATGGCACTCTATGGATACCACCCTCCTTCCATCACTTCTTCTCTAAAAGAAAAATCTAAGGTTCAAGCAGTGGATGATCACATCGAGAATCAACAACAAGTTCTCCAAATCTTAAAGCACAACCTGACCATGGCACATAATCGCATGAAACAACAAGCAGATCAAAATCGTAGTGAAAGAAGTTTTGAAGTAGAGGATTGGGTGTTTTTAAGACTACAACCATACAAACAGATGTTCCTCAAGCAAGCCAAGAAGGATAATAAATTATCACCAAAGTACTATGGCCCTTATAAGGTGTTGCAAAAGATTGGTACTATGGAGTACAAATTGGAGTTGCCTGCATCTTCGCGAGTACACCCAGTTTTCCATGTTTCATGCTTAAAGAAGGTTATAGGTGACAAGATCCTAGTTCAAACTATATTTCCAGAACTTGACGAGGAAGGAAAATCATATTGGAGCCTGATGTTTCTACTCTTTAGTACACCCCTCCAAGGATGCCTTCACTCTCATTAACTCATCATCAGATTGATTTTCTCCTAAGAAAAAAAAACATATTTCTTACTAGAATTAATCAACTTATTGGCTTGGTTGGCACTTACCAGTGAGATCTGTCACTTGCCTTTATGTGTGTTAATGATGTAGGACTTCCCATCCTTGATCAATCAGTACTAGTTGGCTCTCTGCATGAAGACTGCATCCCTCATATACATGTAGGGGCTTCGAAACACTACTTCACATACATCAATGGGTACTACATCCAATTCAACTTCATCAATAAAATCAACACTTACAACAAATTTAATCTTACATTGTATTGTTACCTTTATCTATGCATCCTTGTTTACCCAACCCAATGGATAGGGGCTCGGATGATCATGAACCTCCAATCCAAGCTTGTTGACCAGATCCGTTGCTATGAGATTAGCTTGTGAGTCAGAGTCGAATAGAACATCTATCTTGATATTCTTGACCTGAATCTTGATGTGGAAGAGCTTTGTCATGTCCTTCTCTTCTCGGTGATGAAGGCTACTCAGTTTCACCTCTTTTTGCACAGATGTGCAGAAATATTTTCATCCACATCCGAGCTACTTTCAACCCATTTGTTTGAATATGTTGCTAGAAGGTTCTTTTTATTTTCTTCCTTCTTGTGGTTCTTCGGGTTCATCTCTAATTGTAGTTTCCAAAAAATTTCCTCGATGTGACCATAAATGTTCCAATGATTGCAATGGTTTCTAGGATCTTTGCTTCGATTTGCAGTGGCTAGTGTCTTCTTATATTTCCCCCCTTTCCACTTCTTCTTCCCCTCCTTGGAAGCTTTCTAGTGTTCTTTACGCTTCGAACCACTTGGTTTCCCTTTCTTTTGGCCTATGTTTTCTAGGTATTGTGCATGTACACACGCCTCATCCATTGTCCTTGGCTTGAAGAGCATCACTTGCTTTCATAGATAAGTGTGTAAACCCCCCATATACTTAAGGAGTACATTGGGGTTCTTGGGAGAGATACCTAGCATTATGGCCATCTTTTTGAACTGAGTTGTGTATTCCTGTACACTTTTCTTCTACCTCTGCCTAAAGTAGTGCCATTGGATCCATTGGTACTCTATGTACACGATAGGGTAGAAATGGGACTTGATGAGGGTTTTGAATTCCTTCCACCTAGTTACTAGCGGATCACCCTTCAGCCTAAGTGTTTATGTGTGGATTTCCCACAAGGTTAAATCATGGCCTTCTAACTTCAATCTAGAAAATGAAATCTCGTGCCCTTCATCTATGTGGTGAACATTAAAATAAACTTCTATTTGTTGCAACCAATGATTCAGTTTTAATGCATCGATCTCACCTTGGTATGGGTTTATGTCCACTTTCATTTCAATATTGAATAGGGATTGTGAAGGGTTCATGACACTCAAACTCGGCTCCTCTTTATCAGATTCTTTCCATGACTCCTTTCTTGAGTCTTCTCGACCTTCCGATTTCCCCTCCAATCTGATCTGATCTTTGAGTTAGAGCCTCCATCATCTCCGAATGGTCCAATATTTCTTGCTAGAGCCACCATGAGGAGGTTCATATTGAAATTGTTGCCAGCGACTTGTGCTTCCAACCTCTCATATCTCTCTTCTATTGGATATCGAGGGCTATTATGAACAAACTTGTTTTCCATGGCTAGGGTTTCTACGACTTCTCTTTAAGCCGATTTATGGATCCTGCAACTTCCCACAAATACAAAAAAAAAAGAAAAAACCCTACTCTGATACCAATATGATCTGTAAACTATCATGGATATTCCACTGGAATAGTTCGTCACAACAAATCTAATAAAATACTGAAATCTTTACTATTAAGGTTATTTTTCCTTTAGATCTCCAAAATATTTAGTTACAGATTTTTTGTTTATCCATGAAATAGATAAAATGCTAAAAATAGAGAACAGTAAAATACAATCACACCATCCACAAATAAACACAAGATATGACCTAGGAAACCCAATACGGGAGAAAACCTAGTTAGAAGGTGAGGTTGCTCTGCCCTCTTTTCTCTAGTATAGAAATTATGCAATTACAAAGAAAGAGACACTCTCTGTGGAGTTGTCATCGACCTGTGGCCTTTCTGGCTCCTACAAAATATCTCCTCCTCTGTTATGCTCACAGAATACCACTCTTAGATGTTTTTCTCAGCTATGGAACAAGATACAGTGCAAAAGAATGGACCCCTTCTCCTCCTAGTCGTCTGGTATTTAACATAGCCTGATATCCATCTAGGGATACATTTTTTACAACCCTCAATTGTGGTAGGGTTTTGAACCTTCTTGAATCTTCTTGAAATCCCTCACATGGCTAGCCCAATATGCATGAGTAAAAGGGGTTGATGTGGCATCCTATCATACTATGGTGGTCAACATGGTAGGTCAACTTGCAGGAGGCACAAATTTTGCATACGAGCTCTGATTGACATAGTTTGTGCAGCTTTGGAAAGGTATTGATGCTGGGGTCCTATATGTGTTGGGAAAGTTTTAACCCCCAAAAATGTCATGTGATGCCTCAAATGGCCCTTGAAGGCTCCAGACCCCAATTTTCCAAACTAGGACCTGCCACTAAAATGGCCCTCCAAGTTGACTCCCCCAATTTTTTCCTCTCTGAAAGGATCAAGATAGATGAAAAAAAATATAATGATCCAATATAGATCACCACTTTTGGTAAAAATGAGTTTGAAAAGAAGACAGAAAACAATAAAAATAAAATAAAACCAGTAGTTGAAGAAGATTAAGGAACTTATTCATTCTACTCAAATTCATAAACCAATAAAGAGAGCTTGGGAGGAGGAGCTATGGAGAAGGAGGAGGAAGCATGGAGTTTTAAGGTTTTGTATATCTTGGGGCCAAAGGATGAGCAAGTTGACTACAATGGAGATCATAGTGAAGGTTTATCTATATTCTCTAATGGATTCAAGATTAAGGGTTCTAATGATGGTTTTATGCTTAAGTTTAGCACCATGGGAAGAATCTAGGGCATCATTTGGCTAGATCGAGTAACCCATTTCCATATTTGGAAAAACTTACTAGGCTAGAGGTCCATGGGGGATTTTATCATTGTCACAAGGACATGCCCTATCAGAAAGGAAAATATTGGCGCTATTGGAAAAAGGACCCAAGGACATACAAAATTTGACTCTTAATTAATCAAGAAATATATTTGTCAATTAGAGAACCAAGGGAATGATTACAAAGAAAAGGCCTTGAAGGTCTCATTCTTTGTCATTCATTCCAACGAAAACTATGTAGAGAATATTAAAGGTGACCCGTCGTTTGTAGAGATATGGGATTGTTCTATGAAGGAGGTGACCCTTATTTATGTTGAGGGGTTAGGATTGGAAAAGGGAGGAGAGAACTAGGAACGAACGCAAGGAAGAAGGGCCCTAGCAAATGAGAGCAGGAAAAGTAAGAAGTGTGTAAAGATTTCCAAACTAGTGTTAGGAAAGGATATTACAATGGATAAGGTGGTTGATATTTCATGCAAAAATCTTATAATATGATTATATGTTTCAATGAAGAACCAATCCCTTTGGATTGAAATTCATTGGAACTCTTTGTTTAGTTACTTGTAAGGTTTTCATGCCTTGGACAAAGGTTGGCTTGAATTCCACTTTAGAATGGAGGAGGATTGATCAGGATTGTAAAAAGAATGAAATAAAACATGCACATAAATATAGTAGAGAGCACAGTAATACAATGAAAATCCAACTTGTATTAATGAATAAAATAGTGGAATGTTGTAGAACACAAATTGGCTATAATGGTGGTAGCTTATCTCTAAAGAGAGAGAGATGGTAGCTATGCTCATTCACAAAAACTCCTACAAGAGGCCTAAAGGATGGCCTTTTAACATAAAGAAAAAACCCTAAAGGTCCAAAACCCAAAACCTAGGAGGTGAAGTGCCAAAAGGTGTTTTGAAAATGCCCAAAAGTATTTTTGGGCATTAGTTTTTACATCAACTTTCTAGTAACGTGACGTTTGGATACAATATTTGTTTGGTGTGCATAGTATCTCATTGGAAAGCTCTCACTAAGACAACAATAAAACAGTATGGCTTGGATTTACCTTGGCTTTACCTTTGATAAAGCTAGGCCTACATCACTTGCCTAAAAAGCTCGTTAAGGGCCTGAAAATGGACCTGGAAGTTTAGGACCCAAAAAATCATAACAAGACTTCCCAGATGGAGAACCATGTTGAGTTAGTGGAAGAGGTGGGTATCCAACGATATCGACTTGGATCAAGGATGCAATTAATATATTGCAAGAAAAGTGGTTTAAGGGTTCAATATTCTTATCATTGAAAAATGATCCCTGGATTTTATCCTAGAGAAGAGAGGATTGCTAACCATTAAGTGTGGGTCAAGATGCCTAGGATTTCTTTGGAGCTCTGGTTAGTGGAAGCTTTTAAGGCCATCGAAAATTGTCTTAGGGACCTTTTAGATGAAAATGAATGATTCCAAATGCCACACATAGTCATTTGGTGAAGGAGTGTTTATTGAAGTTCCATTGCAACGTGTCGAGAAGAAAAAATAGGGTAGGTGGGGTTTGGTCATGGAGAAGGAGGCACCAACCACAAAGGAATTTATTGGAATAGAAATAAGGCCAAGTTGTCAAGACAAAAATGGAAGCCAATGGGCTCTCAAGAAGCTTTGGCCTCTAAATGTGAGGAAAACTTTGAAAGTGAATTTCATAAGAGGGAAAGTGGACACTGCAAAGGAAAGTAGGCTCCCTCTTGTGGTGTTATCGAAGGAAAATTAGGGAAATTTGATTCAAGAGTCAATGATATTGGATCTATCACTTGTGTAGTCTACTATCCAAATTGGTAAGTTGATTACTTCTTCAAAAGTTATTTAGGAAATGCAAAACTTATTTTCCTTTGGATTTATAGTTGGGGCTTGAACTGAATAAAACATTACCTACTAAGAAATCTAGCAAAGGGGAAAAAATACAAGGTGGGGAATCATTTATCATCTAGGGATTATCAAAGTTTGGGTTGGGTTACTCTTCTAGATGGTGGTTTAACCTCAATTTAGGGCCTAGGGGAGGATCTCTGGGGGTGATCATGGGAAGCAACCTTTCTTGAATATAGAAGAGGGAAACTTTGTATATGATCCTTTTATATACCCTTTAATAACAAGGAAGGGGGTAGGATTATATATGAATTAGGAGTTGAAGGGGGTGTAGGAAAAGATGGGAGGAAGCAAGCCCCTTGCCTTGGAAGGGGAAGGAATTCTAATATCTCCATAGCCTAGATTCAATCCCTTAGCGAAGCGATAGAGGGAAAATAACAACCCCTAAAAGGGGCCCTTAAAGTAGGGAAAGTACTAAAGAAGGTTAACCCATCTTAATTCTATGTCTAAATATAAGGGGGTTAGGCAAATCCTCAAAGAAACTTGTCTTGGTTAAGTTAGCAGACCTACAAAATATTAACGACATAATGATCCAAGAAACAATGGAGGAAAAAAAATTGATAGAAGACATTGAATCCTAGAAGGATTGGTATTTTCTAGTTGTAGATGATGTAAGGATCTTTGGGGATTTGTTCATTGAAATGAGACACAAGTTAATGAGATTGTTTATTTATATGTTTTTGGCTTCAAGGATAGGAGCAAAGCTTTATTCATCAACACTGAAAAAGGTTTTCACTGTGGTAAATGTGTATGGGACATATGAGGAAACAATAACTCTCCTAGAGGGGTTTTGGACCATAGCTTCCTAAGATATAAAAGAAATAATATTGGGAGGTGAATTCAATTTTACCATTAAAAGAATAGAAATATGGGGGAATTCTGCAAGGGAAGTCCCATTAGCATATTTCTTTATACATAAATTGGAGGAAGTGGACCTAGTGGATGTGGAGCCTACAAAGATGGCCCCAACTTTGAGGAATTTGAGGCTTTGGGCAGAAAACATTTCCAAAAGGATAAACAAATTTCTAATCCATAAATCAATTTTAAATGATCCTAAAAGGATTGAGTCTTGGGTAGAGGTGGGAGGGGACTATGATATTCTTCTAATCATGCTCTAAATTAAGAAGGGGATTGTGATCTTCTTCTAATAATGCTCTAAATTAAGAAGGAATATAGGAAGCGTTCACATGCATTCAAATTTAATTCAAAATGGTTTAGAGGATGAGAGTTTCCTACATTTGAACTTTGAGTGGGTGAAGTATAATGTGTCTTCATTGGAGTTTTATAGTCTCTAGTTGCAACGAACCTAAAAATGTAAAGATCGCAATTGTAAATTGGACTTATCCTAAAAGGAAAGAGATGAGCAGAGTTTGGTTACAATGGAAAAAAAATAAAGAGAATAAATATTTGTTGGGAACCATAAAGGATTTTTTTTATGAAATTACTTTGTCCTATTTAAAAAAATTGGAACAAACTAAGAGAAAACTTTGAGAAGAAAAGGAAGCTTAGTGGAGAATAGAAAGTAGGTCTCTGTGGTTAACAAATGGAAATGAAAATACAAAATATTTTCATAATTATCCCAATCATAGGAAAATTACTAATATTATTTGGAAAATTCGAAAGAATGATTGAAGTGAAGTTGGGACCTTTAAGGAAATTGCAGGCATAGAGATGTCAAATTTTAAAGGTTTATATCAAGAAGGAAGAGTAAGCAATGTAGAAATAGTGAACATCACTTCATTATTCCCTCGCTTTGTAAGCGAAGAGGCAAAGAAATTATGTTGGAAAGTGTCAAAGGATGAACTCAAGGCTATACAATGTTCTCTACATAAGGATAAGAGTCATGTGTTCGATCGCTACACTATGAAGCTCTTTATAATATTTTATGATATGTTGGAAGAGGAAATGTTACCGGTGGTGGAGGATTCAAGAAGTTTAGAGAAGGTATTGGGTGAGTTTAATTCTAGTTTTCTATCATTGATCCCAAAGAACTCTCTAACTCCCTTTGATTATTTCAATCCTATTTCAGTTTGTAATTGCATTTATAAGATAATTGAAAAAATTATCATTGTTTGGGATGAAGAAGATCTTTTCAAAGACCATTTCAAAAGAACAATTTGGCAATGACATGCACGGGATACAAATGCATGAAGTCATAGGAGTGGTTTGGAAAGGTTTACATTCTATTAAAACTCAGAGATTGTGGATTATGGTTATGAAGATGGATCCGTCCAAGGCTTACAACACATCTAATTGGCTTTCTTTGAAACTCATACTGATCCATATTGCTTTTTGTGTTCAAATGGTGAATCGTGTTGTGATATTTTGTTTCCTTTGCAACCTTAAGTAATGGCTCAGCATCACAGTTCTTCGAGCCTACTAGAGGACTAAGGCCAGGATGCTTGATCTCCTTTATTGTTCTTAATTATCGTTGAATCTTAGAGGCTGAGAGAACGGAAAATTTGGGTGCCATTAAGTTTAGGAGATTTTTATTTTTGACTCGTCTATTATGTGTAGATGATGTTATTTTGTGATAGTTCTAGGAAAAATGTGAAGAAACTGAAGAAGAACCTAAGTCTATATAGTACAATGTCTAGTATGGAAATAAATGTGTATAAATCATTCGTTGCTTTCAATAGAGTGGAGATTTCACATCTTAGATGTATTCATTAGGTATTCCCTATTTAGAATGTGGACTTCCAAGCAATATTTAAGTATTTAGGGTATCCATTGAAACCCAACGATTATAGGAAGAAGGATTGGAAGTAGTTGATCGAGAAGATAGAAAAAAAGAACTAAAATGTGGTGTAACATATGGCTTTGTCAAATGACCAATATAAAAAACCATCAGCGGACCCGGATCCGGATCTTTGAACTTTGAAAAAAACATAGGCCCTCTCGATCATCCTCGGCCCTCCTGACCCCTCTCGCCCCCCTCGGCCCTCCTCCATGGCCTCAATGAACCCGGATCTGGATCCCCCTCCGGAATTTCAAGTTGAAGTTGTCGCCTTCAAATCGCTCGTGGGTTTGCTTGGTCCTCCCCCGACACGGCCCAATACCTCTCAGATTGTTAAAAAAATGGAGCAAATCCTGGAAGTCTCAATCCCCAGCACCACTGCAAGAAGAAAATCTCTTTCCTTCGCTTCTTGAGCACTTGTTGGCCAGTTCATGGGCATTTGGCCCTCACCTCGTCAAACAGATATCTGGATTGAGCGGAACTGGAACCCCCTGGTTCAAGGATGGATGAATCATTTCTTCTGTGGTAAGGGCTTCTATATTTTTTATTTTGAGCTTAAATCAAACATAGATCTTATCTTCAGAAACAACCCATATTTCTTTGGACCAAGAGGGTTATATATAAATAAATGGATGCGTGACTTCAACCTAGAGAACGACATTCCTTCAGCTGTGTCAGTATAGGTAAGGCTTCCACACTTACCTTTTCACTGCTCGGGGGACGAAGTTCTGAAAATCATGAGACGCCCTAGGAAAATTTATTGACATGGTAGAGCCCAGATCCAATATTTACTCCTGCGCTAGAATCTGCGTAGAAGAAGACCTATAAAAAGGACTCCCGGAAGAAATCAAGCTAAAGCTAGACGAATGGACTCACATTCAAAAATTGGACTATGAACAGCTTCCGTTCAAATGCAAATCCTTCCACGAATATGATCACTTTGCAAAGAACTACCCCAGTAACAAGCATCCCTCAAAATCCAAAGCACCCCCACAAGAAGATGGTTGGCAACATGTACGCATAAAAAACTCCAGCGACAAAAATAACGGTTCTCGTCCAGGACCCTCAGGCCCTCCTCCCTCTGTAGAACCCTCCCGTCAAAACCAGGCTCCGAAATCCCCACCCAAAAAGACTCCCTCTCCGATCCCCAACCCTCCCCTCAGCCGCAACCCCTTTGAACCATTAGATGAAATCTCCTCAAACAGAACCCTCCTTCAGTCTCAGACTCTTCCTCTCCCCCTGATCCGCCCCTAATCGATATCATTGACGAATCAGACACATATGATCCCTCCTTGGAAGAAGCACAAGTACCCACACAACAGGAAAACTCAACCACAAACATGCATGCACATCATAATCAAGAAAAATAAGAAGGAGAGATGCCAACGGAGAAGCCAAGAAAATTGGTCGACGAACAAACAAGGAAGTCAGAGAAGAAGCATCAACCAAAGAAAAGGCCCAAGGAAAAAAACACACAATCTACACATCCACAAGAAAAGAAGGAACCAGAGGACGGAACACTCAATCCATGGCATCTGAGCCCCCTCCAACCCCCTTTAATAATTTTTCTCTCCTGGAATTGCAAGGGTTTCTGCAGTAAGCTTAAAGTCGTAGCACTAAAAGATCTAAAAAAAATGGCCAGTCCCTTGGTCATCCTTCATCAACAAACCAAAATGGATTTTGCATCCCTTCTGGAAGCAACAAAAAAAAAATAACACTGGTGGAGCGGAAATCAGCTCTCAGGGAGCCTCTAGTGGCAGCGTATTGCTCTGGAACAAACAAATCTGGAGCTCTGAAGTAATCGTTGAAACTCAAAACTGGATTTTAACAGGTCTAAAAAACAAGGAGAACAATAGCGTCATTTTTGTGGTTAACATATACATGACAAACACCTATAAGTACAAAATGGCAACCTGGACCTCTCTATCAAATCTTCAAAATTCCATAGATCCCTCTTCTTGTATAATCAAGGGAGACTTCAACACCCATATTAGCCCCAGGGGAAAAAAAGGAGGAAGCAAAGTAAGAGACCCCTTCTCAGAAAACCTTACCGACCTCATCTCAAATTGGGACATGCAAGACATTAAACCCACCAAAGGAAACTACACGGAACAACAGACGAGTTGGCCTTCAACATATTGCATCCCGCCTTGATCATTTCCTTATCAGCAACAATTTTCTCCTCTCCCCCTTTGACATCTCCTCCCAAATTCTCCGCTTTGCAATCTCAAATCACAAACCCATTACCCTCTCCTTCCTCTCCCCTCAGAACTTCGGCCCCCTCCCCTTTCGTTTTAATCAGATATGGATGGATAACCCATCCATTCCCTCTCTTTTCATTGATCCAGGTGGATATTGGTGGCCACCCACCTATTCCACTTGAACCCCCACCATTTCTTCTTTCAATTTTTCAGTTTCCGCATAGTTTTCTATTTTTAGCAATTTTTCAAGTCCTAAACTTCCAGAGTCGTTTTGAGGCCCTAAATGACGTTTTTTGAGAAACCGGGGAGAAACATAGAACAAAGTTCGATGTTTCTAACCCAAAAGTTGTATTGCTCGGATAGATCTTTCTAACAAGGTATTGAGTGTGTCAAACGGAGATTGTATGCCAAAGTTATGTCCCCGGGAAGTTGATGTACCAATTTACCCAAATGGGGCCCATAGTCTTGGTGTTTCATCTCCTAGGGTTAGGTTTTTGGATGTTTAGAGTTTTACATTGTTTCTTAATAATAATAGGCCTTTGAGCCTCATTGTAATATAGTTCAAAGGCCAGTAGCCGCCACATCTCTTCTCAGAGATAAGCTACCAGCGCCCTAGCTAGTTTATTTCCATTATGTCTGTAAGCGTATTTCAGTCATTTGTTATTAATGAAATGAAGTCTTATTTTCCCTGCATCTCTGCATTTATGTGTATTTATGTATTTCATTGTGTTCCTACATAAATCCGGATCAATGGTATCAGAGCGGTTTGCTCGTTCTCGATCCTTCTTTGCATGTCCCCAATGAGGTCAGGGTATAAGGAGTTAGGGCTCGATCTGGTTGAACCTTTGCAATATCAGCCTCGCAAACCCCGACGATCGCCCATGGGGGAAGAAAAGAAAGATGAGGGAGCAGAAGATCCTATCAAAATGTTGCTCGAGGAGGCCCTCGAGAAACAAAGGAACGCAATGATGGACAACTTTGCCCATATCCTTCAACGAATGCCCACTGGTGGCGCATCTACATCCAACAACCACTCTGGAGGCGCCACTCCTTTTAAGGTACAAGTAAACTTTGGCATTCCCATATTTGAGGGCCAAATCGATGCAGATGTCGTGGATAGATGGTTGAATCTATTAGAAGGATATTTCTCGGTTCATGACTTTTTCGACCGAGAAAGGATTATATTTGCACTCCTCAAAGCCGCCCCCCATGTCAAGGACTGGTAAGAAACCTACTGGGAGAAACAGGGCGAGGGGGAACCCTCTCTATTCTCAGTCGCATCCACTTGGAATTCTTTCTGAGATGCCATCAAGGAACAATATTCTCCCGTGGGGAGCTATGAGGACAAATACATACAATGGACTACGTTGTGGCAGCAAAGGGACCAAGATGTGCATGAGGTGACGAATCTGTTTCATACCCTACACACAAAGTTGGGTATCAAAGATTCAAAGAAACATTTGGTGTTAAAGTATCACATTTGTCTGCACAGATACATTTAGGAGGAAATGGAGTTCCTCGACATCTCCTTGCTTGGTGCAACATACCGATATGCTGCCAAGATTGAGTAGAAGTTAAAACAGAAGAAGCAAGACTTTGGGTCTGCGAATCAGAAGCAAAGGAAAGGTACCCCCAAAACACAGAACAAAGGACCAAGCCAAGGCAGGGCAGCCCAGGACAACCCGCCAAAGCCGTAAGAAAATAACAACACCACGAAGCCAATAAAGGACATGGGGAAGTGGTGTGAATTCCATAAGAGCTCCACCCACAACACAAGTGAGTGTCGGTCCAAGCAGTCATTGGTAGTCGATTTGAAGGCTTTTGAATCGAATGCATGCTCCGACTCTGAAATAGAACCCGACAAGGGGAATGACAGGGGGAAGCAGATTATCGATGTGGATCCCAACGCCATCGTTTCCACCAAGAAGATCCAGAAGGAGGAACCAGAAGACCCAGAAGAGGCAGAGCATCTCTTTCATTCCAAGATGTGGGTAAAGGGTTCCTCGTTGCAGTTCATTGTCGACAACGAGAGCCAGAAGAACCTCATCTCGATAGAGGTCGTGAAGCGGCTGAGCTTGCTGACCTCAACACACCCACAACCATACACCATTGGGTGGTTGCGCCAAGGATGGGACCTCCACGTCAGCCAGCAATGTCACCTTCCCTACAACATCAAGCCCTTCACGGATGAAGTATTGTGTGACATTATTCCTCTTGATGTTTATGATGTATTATTAGGCCAACCGTACTTGTGGAAGTGACATGTTGTGTATGAGTCCAGGCCTTGTGTTGTTATTATCACTTTGGGCAATAAGTCGTACAAGATAGCAGAGATAGAACCACCTACCACCATCTCTTTGGTTACTGCAAAACAATGCAGTAAGCTCATTTCCAAAACCAGGAAATTTGTTTTTGTGATGATCCGCCCTCAGGGAAAGAAGAAGACTGTGGCCATGACCTCCAGACAGGGCCCCTCTGCATGACAAAAACAGATGGATAAGGTCGTGGAGGAGTACGAGGACATCTTCACCTCCCCTGCAGGGGTGCCTCTACACTGCCAGGTCAAGCACCCCATCGATTTGACCCAAGGTGCGTCGCTGCCCAATGGACCAATCTATCGGTGCTCTATTCTGGAGAATGACGAAATCAAGAGGCAAAATTAGGAGTTGTTGCGGAAAGGTCACATCCGACCGAGTTCATCTCCCTGTGGGAGCCCGATCATGTTGGTGTAGAAGAATGATGGGACTTGGAGACTCTGCATTGACTATCAGGCATTGAACAAGATCACTGTTCAGAATAGGTACCCGATCCCACAGATTGATGACATTCTGGACCAACTCAAGGGGAAAAAATATTTCAGCAAGATCGACTTGAAGTCTGGGTATCACCAGGTACCAATCGAACCCTTGATGTGTGGAAGACTACCTCCAAATCCAAGGAGGGCCTTTTCGAATGGTTGTTCATGCCTTTCGGGTTGACAAATGCCCCTACAAACTTCACGAGGCTAATGGACGACATCTTGCGGCCATTCACCAACTCATTTGTAGTGGTGTACTTGGATGACATTCTGATCTTCATCCATACTTGGGAAGAGAACCTCCACCACATCCAACAGGTCCTCCAAACACTGCAGCAACACAGGTTGTGTGCCAATTTGGAGAAATGCACTTTTGGCATGACCCGGGTTCGGTATCTGGGATACATTATTGATGAGCGAGGGGTGCATGTGGATCCAACAAAGATCCAAGTCATTCAGGATTGTCCAGCCTCAACCACCCTAACAGAGCTCTACAGATTTTTGGGTCTTGCCAACTTCTACCATAGGTCGGTGTTGGGATTCTCTCATATCACTTGGCCCTTAAGTCAAGTCACCAAGGGAGGAGCGAAAGAAAAATTCTTTTGGTCTGAATCTCAACAAAAGGCGCTCAGGGAGTTGAAGCATCGCCTCTGCTCTGTACCAGTGCTCACATTACCAGACTTGCAACAACCACTTGAGATTGAGACAGATGCCTCTGACTATGTTGTTGGGGCAGTCCTTACTCAACATGGGCATCCAATAGCATATCACAGTGAGACACTTTCCGACATAGTCCGGAAGTATCCCACTTATGACAAAGAGACGTATTCCATTGTGCAGGCTTCTCGCCAATGGAAGAATTACATTTTGGGAAAGGAAACGGTCATCCACACAGACCACCGACCCCTGCAGTTCATACAGACACAAGAGAAGTTGCAGAACGATCGCCATCAGAAGTGGTCCATATACCTGCAACAGTTTCATTTGAACATTAAGTACAAGAAAGGCAACACCAATAATGTTGCAGACTGCCTCAGCTGACCACCCATCGTGGTTCTAACCATTGTGCTCAACTCTTGTGGGCATGAGACTTCTGATTGGCCGCTTCTCTACACAAGTGATCCAGAATTCGGCCACACATACAATACGCTCTTGGAGGGTAAGCAAGTTCCCAATTTTCACCTCCAGGATGCCCTACTATGTCACCTGGGACACCTTTGTGTTCCTTCAAGCGAGCGTGCCAAGATGATTTGGGAGGCGCACTACAGTCGGGTCGCTAGGCATTTCGGGGTCGAGAAAACCATGACAATATTTCAAAATTATTTCTATTGGCCGAACCTTCGACGGGATGTCGAAAAGTACATCAAGTCTTGCATTGCTTGCGTCATTTCCAAACCGACCATCAAGAAGAAAGGCCTCTATACTCTGCTTCCTACCCCAAGTCGACCTTGGGAATCTATCTCTATGGATTACATGTCGAGCCTTCCTTCTACTAAGCATGGCAATGACTGTGTTTTTGTGGTTGTCGAAGGATTCTCGAAGATGTCCATTATGATGGCCTACAAGAAGAATATCACAGCAGAAGCCACTGCTAAACTCTTCTTTGAATGAGTGTGGGTACACTTTGGGATCCCACAGTCTATCATCTCATATCGGGACAGCAAGTTCCTCATAACATTTTGGTCCAGCCTCTGGTCGATGTTGGACACCAAGCTCACCAATTCCACAACTTTCCATCCGCAAATTGATGGTCAGGCAGAGGTCGTCAACTGGATGATCATACACATTCTACACATGTACAACTCAAAGCATCCACGCACATGGGATGAGAGCCTCCCCTATGTACAACACAGCTACAATTGGGCTCTTTGTAGCTCAACTAGCCACAGCCCCTTTCAGGTGGGCTTGGGATTCTAGCCACTATGTCCCATTGATGTAGCCATGCCATTTGTGGCTACTCAAGAAGATTTAGCTCATGTCCAGTCTGAGGCTGACAAGGCAAACAACTTCATTGAGCGCATTCAACACATCCGCCAACAAGTTCATGACATCTTGGACAGAGCCAATGCTAAGTACAAGTAGCGATATGATCAACATCGGGTTTCACACAATTTCTAGGTGGGCGATAAAGTGTGGCTACATTTACAAAAGGAGCGCCTCGTTGGACCCCACCGTAAGCTTCACACGCTCCGATATGGGTCGTACACCATCACCAAGACTGTAGGGGACAATGCCTTTGAGCTCAGCATTCCACCATTCCTTGGTCTGCACCCAATGTTCAATGTGGACCGCCTTCGACCCTAATTTTCACCTCTACTAGACACATACGACATGGCAGAACAACTGACACCAACAGAGTTAAATGCAGACTGCATAGAGCAAACCACAACTGATCAGATCATGGATACATAGATCAAGCGCCCCCAACGACAAAGGATACCGCTATATCGAGTTGTCAAAGCAGGCCAACTTCTCCACCAAGGCAAGTGGCTCACCAGGGACCAAGTTCAACAGAAGTTTCCTCATCTCATGGAGGAACACAACGCAATGGGGACCATTGCTTCTGAAAAGGGGAGGAATGATCCAGATGGATATTGTTGGCCATCCACCTATTCCACTTGGACCCCCACCATTGCTTCTTTCAGTTTTTCAGTTTCCGCATAGTTGACTATTTTTAGCAGTTTTTCAAGTCCTAAACTTTCGGAGTCGTTTTGAGGCCCTAAACAATGTTTTTTGAGAAAACGGGGAGCAATATGTAACGAAGATTGATGTTTCTCACCCAAAAGTTGTATTCCTTGGATAGATCTTTCTAATGAGGTATTGAGCATGTCAAACGAAGATCGTATGCCAAAGTTACGTCCCCGAGAAGTTGATGTACCAATTTACCCAAATGGGGCACATAGTCTTGGCGTTGCATCTCCTAGGGTTAGGTCTTTGGATGTTTAAGGTTTTCCATTGTTTCTCAATAATAATAGGCCTTCGAGTCTCATTGTAAGACAGTTCAGAGGCCAGTAGCCGCCACATCTCTTCTCAGAGATAAGCTACTAGCACCCTAGCTAGTTTATTTCCATTATGTTTGTAAGTGTATTTCAATCATTTGTTATTAATGAAATGAAGTCTTATTTCCATTGCATCTCTGTGTTTATGTGTATTTATGTATTTCATTGTGTTCCTACATAAATCTGGATCAGTCACTCAAGCCTGGACCACCTCTTTCTCTGGATCCCCTAATTTTGTCTGGGAAAGTAAGCTCAAATCCGTCAAGCTATCGCTCAAAGATTGGGTGAAAAAGTATTTCACCCCCCCCAAAACCAGAAAAAACAAGAAAAAATAGAGCAACTCAGACAAATCCAATAGAAAATAAAATCTGAAGCAGTAACAAGAGATTTGATGAATCAATAAAAAGAGGCGCAACATCTTCAGGCCACGCTACATAGGGAGGAAGAACATTGGCGTCTGAAGTCCAGAAGCCTCTGGATAAAAGCAGAAGACTCAAACACCTCCTTCTTCCACAAGCAAGCTCAATCTCCGAGGAAAAAAAACACAGTTACCTCCATCACCTCTAGCACAAGACAACAAATCGACTCATACAAGCAGGTCAAAGAAGAGGCTTATCGTCATTTCAAAAATCTATATCAACAACCAATGGAGGAAGCAACATGCACGGAGACCTTCGTTATGCTGGAAAACATCCCAGAGTTAGTATCAGAGGCAGAAAATAATCAACTAACTCAGAATATCACAGAGGAATAAATAGCCAAAGAAATCTGGAGCCTGGATCCAGACAAAGTTCTGGGACTTGATGGGTTTCCAATCAGATTCTATCGATTCTATTGGAAAACCATTAAATGGGACTTGATGAAAATGCTAAATTACACTCTACACAAACAAAAAGTTGGAGGAGCAACCAATTCTACCTTCTTAGCTTTCATTCCCAAAGAATCTATCCCCTCCAATTTCTCTCGCTTCCGCCCCATCTCACTCTGTAAATCTTCCTACAAAATCCTCACTAAAACAATTGTGAATCATCTCACCCACTTGCTCACAAAGCTAATCTCATAAAATGAAAGTGATTTTCTTAGAGACAAGCAGATAACATACAATATTGTTCTGGTTCAAGAAGCCATCCACTCAAGCAAAAAAATAAAACCCCCGGTATGGTCGTCAAGCTTGACATGGAAAATGCCTTTGACAAGGTCAAGCACAGTTTTCTCTTCTCAATTCTCAAAGCTTATGGATTCTCAGAAAACTTCAGTAATTGGATCAAAGCTTGCATCAATACACCTTGGGTCTCTCCTCTCCTAAATGGGCATCCAACAAACTTTTTCAAAGCAAGCAGAGACCTTCGACAAGGTTGCCCCCTCTCTCCCTTTCTCTACAATCTGCTAGTGGACTCTCTCAGCCGAAAGTTGGAAGAGTAACAAAGAAAAGGAAAGCTCCCCGACCTTCTAATAGCGAGAGGGGTTAAAGAGATAAATCACTCTCAATTTGCAGATGATACTCTCTTACTGGGATTAACCACAACACGCACTGCCAATCGTTTTCAAAAGATTCTCAGCTCCTTTCTCACAGCTTCAGGTGGCACGCTGGACACTTCTAAATGCATAATTTACGGATGGCACGTCCCAAGGCATATAAAAGAACAAATCGCCGGATTTTTTGGATTCGCCATCATAACTACTTGGAACTATTTCAAATATCTAGGAATGCCCATCTTCCTCAACTTCTATGGTTCTTCAGCTTGGCTAGAAATCGTTGAAATATATGTGAGAATCCGAAATTGGGGAGGTCGATGGCTTAATCCTGCTGGGAAAACCGTGCTAATCAAATCAGTCATTTCCTCCCTCTCCATCTTCCAATGCTCGGGACTTCTAGCCCCCAAAGGCATTCTAGAGAAAATCTCCAGAGCACTAAGATGCTTCCTCTGGGCAAGGGGTAAAACAAATACAAAAAAATCCACCTTATAAACTGGAAGCAAATCTGTCAACCCTACAACAAAGGAGGCATGGCCATCAAGGACCCAGCTATAATGAACAAATCCTTGGGAGCTAATCTAGCATGGCGTTTAACAACTGGAAATTCAGATTGGTGGAAGCTATCCCTTCTAAACAAATACTTCCAAACCCCCCGACTTCGATGCCTAGATGGTCCCATTCCCACCCTCCCAGGCTCCCCGATATAGCGCCTTCTCAAAAATGATGCTCCCCTTATTCAGGTCAATCTCTCTTGGGCCCCTAGAAACAGAGACATAATAAATGTTTGGACAGACCGTATCCTTAATCATGAACCCATGAGCTCCCATGCGACTCTTCAACCACTGAAAGACTAGTGTTGCGCAAATTTCTTCTCCAAGCTCAGGGATTTATGCTTCTGGATCAACGAAGGGGATTGGGTAAATTGGAAATCGCCTAACCCCCCAGAGGTTCTAAACCCCCTCCTCCCCATCTTCTTTAATAATCTGGTCGACTACGCCCCCCTTAACCACTCTATCCCAGACTCCCGAAGCTGAGGTGATAAAAATTATTCCGTCAAGGAGGGTTACACCTTTCTTCTCGCTAAAATCCAACCCCCCCCACCCGGCCTCCAAAATCTAGAAAGAGATATAGTCTAACCCCTCACTACCCAAAATCAATACATTTTTTTGGCTCCCGATCCACGGTAAAATCTTAACTATTGAAAACCTTCTAAAACAGGGCATCTATGACCCCTGTCGGTGTCCCCTTTGCCTTGAAGCCTCAAAAACCATCACCCACCTTTTTATGGAGTGCAATTTCACCACCCAACTCTGGAACCTTATTTACCTTCCCCTTCCCAATCCCCCCCCCCCNACCCATTGGAAGCAAAGATATGCTGGCAGCTTCAAAAATAAAAAGAAGTTCACCCTTCTCTGGAGACAAATCCCCAAATTTGTATGTTGGGAAATTTGGCTAGCTCGCAATCAAGCCATCTTTCGCGAGAAGCTTCCCCCAATGCATAGCATTTTTGCCAATATCTGCGGCCTAATTTCAAAGGTTTTCAGAGTCAACACAGTTGGTTTCTACCCCCCATGCACCTTGGAACTAAACGAAGAAGACTGGATCATTCACATTCGAGGATCACCAAAGGCCACCGTTGTCTCTCCTACACAGTTCCCCAAACAACAAGATTGGCAATTACGCTTAGACAATAGCAATTTCTCTCACTGGCAAAGACAACAACACTCTTTCCTTCTCTTCTTTGATGAAGCAACAATAGGTAACCCAGGGGTGGTAGGTGCGGGGGTATTCATCTACGATTCCAAGGGAAAAAAAAACAATAGAATACTCCTGGGGTCTTGAAAAAGCAACCAATAATAAAGCAGAGTTCCTCGCAGTCTACATGGGTTTGAAGTTTGCGCGGGAGAGGAATATCCAAACCCTAACAGTGTTGGGGGACTCCAAAATAGTCATAAAGGAGCTCAAGGGCCGGTCCAGTTCGCCAAAAGGCCCACTCAAAGGCATATGCTCAGTCATAAGCTCGCTCAAGAAAAAATTTACCATCCTGAGCTTCTTCCATATCTTGCAAAGCCAAAACACAGAGGTAGATAATCTGGCGAAAGCAGCCAAAAATTTGGAACAGAGCCATCTTCTTATCAATCAAACCCCCTCTTATGTTTGGCTACCATAACTACGTTCACCCTTTTCTCCCCCCCTCTAACTCAAGTATCAACTCTACTCACCCTAATCCTACCCCCCCTGCCCCTAACTCCACTATCCTCCCCTCTTCTATCCTCCCCTCTCCTCTCTCACTCCCCCCTCCCTTCCCCTCGGTCCTCAAGTCATTCCCTCCCCCCTTTCCCATGCCCGTTTTGTCCCCCGACCACGTGCTTCACCTCTCCCCCACATGTTGGGTGAAAACATGTGTTTTTCCTACTTTGTTGAGGATTTAGAGATCTCACTTCTTTTATGAAAAATGATCTATGTATATGTGGATGATAATGTACTTTCATTTCTTGAATATATGCATGTCTTGGACTTTATTACTTAATTTAAAGTATCTAGGAGTGGTTGCAATACACTTCATGGACAATGTGTATTTAATTCCTTATATAGCATATGCAAAATGTTCACTTTTTATATTTTAATAGTAATAAAACCAATTGAAAAATAAGTCTGAGATTCCACTTCTATACCTCTCCATATCTTTGGCCATTGTTATGCTCATCGTCCCATTGATACTGATTTGGCTTTTTTCACCATTGTTACGTTCATTTTTTTTATTATTTTTCATTAATACTAATTTTTAATCATAATCAATCATCAATCATTTGATAATCAACTTGCATACCTCTCATGACATTGGTCATTGTTATGTTCAATTTATATTGTTTACCATGTATACAAATTTCAGGACAACAAATCAAAAATATCCTTCCACTTTTAGAGTAATTGAGTGATTATAATAGGCTTAATGGATAGTTTGTATTTAAATGTTTCTCTAACATATACATAATGTTCATTTTTTATATTTTAATAGATAGCAAAACAATTTGAAAAATAAATAATCATGGATCAATTATAAAACTCAACTTCCATACCTTTCCATGCTTTTGGAGATTGTTATATTACTCATATTGTTTACGGATCAATTATAAAACTCAACTTCCATACCTTTCCATGCTTTTGGAGATTGTTATATTACTCATATTGTTTACTATTGATTTGGTTATTGTTACATTGTTTATATTATTTATCATTGATATTCATTTTTTATGTTTATGATTGATATTAGTTTTGCATGTTAATGTCCATTGTTATGTTCATTCTCTACTGTTTCCCATTGATACTAATTTTATATGTTGGTGGTTTTAGTGGCCACTGTTATATTGACTCTTAACTGTTTCCCATTAATAGTAATTTTATTTATAATTAATTATATTCATTCTTAATTGTTTTCCCATTAATAGAAACTTTATTTATAATCATTGATCAATTCTCTGAATCTCAACTTACACACATCTCCATCCATATCTTCGGCCATTGTTATGTTCATCTTATATTATTTTCCATTGATAATCTCAAAACAACAAATAAATTATAAATTATTATTGAGCCTCTAAATTGAGTCTCCATATCTTCGGCCATTGATATGTTCATCTTATATTATTTCCTATTGATAATTTCAAAACAAATAAATTATTGTTGGACCTCTAAATTGAGTCTTTTACCACTAGTAAAAGACTTTATAACTTATTTTATCCCTCCTTTTTGCCTAGTTATCTCACATCATTGATAATTTCAAAACAACAAATAAATTGTTGTTGGGCCACTAAATTGAGAGTCTTTTACCACTAGTAAAACCCTTTATAACTTATTTTATCCGTCCTTTTTGCCTAGTTATCTCTCACATCCACCTAATAATGAAAGTTTTTGATGAACATGTTACTATGAACAAATAAGGTAAAATTGTCATTAATTATGACTATTTCCATTGTTTTGGTAGAGATTAGGAAGATAATACAAAAGATAGTAATACAAAATATAATGTCCAGCATTTTCTCTTCCATTTGTTTCCAAACAGCTATTCTATACGTTGACACCCTGAAAAATATTAATAATTGACACGACAAATTTTAGAAATTCCCTATAATGTCAAGCTCTACAACAAAGCATACTGGCCTTATCTGGTGCACTTACTCCATCCCAAAGGACGTAACCCACAAAAGACCGTCTGATACAATAATCTCTACAAGCATTTTTACATGGTTGAACAATAACAAAACTGCAAATTTGCTAAACATTTTTTAGTACAATCCCAGTTTCCCAGGACAACACTTGCAAGTAACAAGTCTTTTCCACAACCAAAACCATCTAAAATCTAAAAATGCAAGCAAGTTTATCCACTAAAATTTACATTAAAATCATCTAAATTCTGCAGTATACACAACAGTAACTAGTGTAGAGGCAGGAACAACACTTGCAAATAACAGTGTTTTCCACAACCTAAACTAATCTAAAATCTCAAAATGCCAGCAATTTTATCCACTAAAATTTACCTTTAAATAAATTCCGCACCATCCACAATAATGCCTAGTACCTAACTTGCTTATAACTTGTAACATTGTGGAAAATTTAGAGTTCACTAGAAAGCTTAAACCCAACTAATGTAGAACAAATCAAAGAACATCCTTGACAAAAGAGAGCTACAATTAGGCAACACTTCAATAGCAATACTTACTTTGACAGAGGAAGGATTTAAACAGGCTAACATATTAGCTTCATTCTCACACAATCAAAAGGAAAAAATAAGGCAGCTTTAAAATTATCACCCACTATGAATTATGGCAGTGGAAGTTGCCAAACAATGAAACCACATAACCATGTGTAAGCAAGAACGAGCCAATATACTTGCTGGTAATGTAAGAGGATAATGAAATTAAAGCCTTTCTAGTCTTCACGGCATTACAGAACAATGAAAATGGCTTGCAGTATAGATTAAAGATATCAACATCAAATTAAGGAAATATCTAAATGGGAAACTAAAGTTTCACCAGATACAATTCTCCGCAGAAATAAACTAAAAGGTCAAAAATTCAGTCATTTTAAAGTTGTGAAAATGCTACAACTCTTAACATCTTTGAAATTACAAGAAATGGCCTCTGGTTTTGAATGCTCATGTATCAGCAATTGTAACCTCCACCTCAACTCCAGGTTCAATGGTAATTGATGTGATCTGCTTCACCACTTCAGAAGAACTAACCAGATCAATGATTCTCTTGTGCACACGCAATTCAAAACGATCCCAGGTGTTGGTACCTGTATGGCAAATTTAACAAAATATAGTCAATCCAAAGTCCAAAAAGAGCACATCATCATGAAGTAGACAACGATTCGATACTAGCTCTAGCTTCCAAGACCAACTGGAGATACAAGGGAACACGGTTCTATGCATAAAGTCACTCTATAAAACTGATAGGAAAAATGAGGTTTGATAGGGATGGATCGTGGTAGTTTCCATAGGAATTTGATATGCCTAGCAATACAAGGAGTGATGTTTTCCAATCACACAACATAGCAAATGTAAAACATGTTGGAGACAAAAGGCACCGTATGATGGAGAGGAAGCACTCACAGAAAATATATAATATAGGCACAAGGTACAGTCACAAACTGCAACAATTCCACAATTTACAAGATGGTGGACAGTGAGGAAAATTGCTTCTAGAAAAAACACAAAAAGAAAAACAAAGCCATAATTATAAAAGTGATTATTTAGCACTTCAATTGCAAATTTCAGGGCCAAACAACCATTGCTCGAACCTGTGCAAAGCACTCAAACAACCTACAAAACATTGGCAGTAATAAAGACAGAGAACAACGTTGATGGAACAGTAACTTCAAAACAAATTCAACAATTTAAAGTATATGACCTGTCTTGGTGAACATGCATCATTACCAAATACAATTTAAGAAACAGTCATATGTAGCAATACTTTCCACGAAAAACAGAAGATGGACCAACAGTGCACCAGAACATGGACGGTCATAAAAATGCCAAAATAGCTATTCTACTCAACACACGCACATGTAAGCATCGCATGACTTGCACAAACAATACAACATAGATGCTGACAGCATAATTAGCATAGCAACAGATAGCCTAGAGGCTGGCTTTCTCACAGCTGGGAGATCAGATTCCACACACTGGTCTGCTGCTGTGGTTAAGATCACAGCTTCTAACCAAAAGCATAAGTAATAGATGCTGACAGCATTATTAGCATATCAACAGATAGCCGAGAGGCTAGCTTTCTCACAGCTGAGAGATCAGATTCTACACACTGGTCTACTGCTGTAGTTAAGATCCCAGCTACTAACCAAAAGCAAAAGTAATAGATGCAGACAGCATACCACAGACTAGCAACAGTCAATAGATAACCTAGATGATGGCTTTATCAGATATATCATGCCAGGAATGTTAGTTTTAGCTCATGAAGTGTCTCAGCATAGGCCCATGTGTCCTGGGCATGCTGATGGACAGCTAAATTTGATCCAGATCAGCCTTCGTATTTCAGCCTAAGGTAGACTTAGGCTTGCAGCAATATTTCACCCTTCAGTGGAATGCGGGGCCCAAGGAGTGAGGACACACCTCTGTAGATGGCTGTTAGTGGAGTGTGGGACCCTGTCCAAGGGGGACACACCACCTAGTGGAGAGTGGGGTCCAGCAGCCCCAAATCTCAGCCATTGAGGCCAAGCCTTGGCACACATCTCAAGCTGAATGGGGGGCTGTGCTAAGGAGATAAAAGGAGGCTGAGGGTGAGAGGACACTCACTATTTTCATTTGTGAGGTTGAGCAAGTGAGAGGAAGAGAGAGCTTGGGCTAGTTTTGGGCTGAGGAAGAGAGGGGCAACTTGGAAAAAGTTGAACAGCCGGGTAAGGGCGATTTCTGGAGCTTGAGGCAGCAAAGAGGCCAAAGAGATGCCATACCAGGCTACCAGCTTCAGGCAATAACAGAGCCAGATGGTACAGCGCTAAAGGAGGGCGAGTTAGGGCCGTACGGCCCAGGGTTACCGGAAGCTTCCCCCCCCCCCCACTTCGAAGCCCCAAAGCTCGATCCGGGCGGGTGCGTCCTGGAAGCGCGACTCAATTTTCGGAAGCGCGCTTCAGGGCTCTTAAGGACGATTCCTGCCATTTCTGAAGCGTCCCCCTCCGAAGCGCGCTTCAGAAATTTGGAAGCGCGCTCCCAAATTTTTGGAGCGCGCTTCGGAGGGCGCTTCACAGGCGCTTCCAGGGAAGGCCCACACGCTTCCAAGGGGGAATGAGGTGTTTGGGTGTGCAGGTGAGGGTTATTTGTCCTAACTAGGGCTATTTAAAGAGGTCCCCACCCCCTCCATT
>ML802888.1:580236-615634 GCA_009831015.1 Picea engelmannii
TAAACTATGAATAATAAATAGTTGGATATATAGTGTTTGATATTTTGGAATAGATTTGTGATTTTAAATTATTATTTTTATTTTTATTTTATTTGGTTAGAGTGGGATTGAGATTTTTGGAGTGTGTTGTTCATGTTGGAAATTGAAATTTAATAAAAGTTAACGAAATGCATCTTTTTTGACATGTTTTTCTTAGCATTTTTTTCTTATGAGAAATTAATCAATTTTGTTTCTGCAATGATGGCATGGGTGAAATTCATATGTTTAGATTGGATGTTCTAGGTGACCTACATATTTTTGATATCTCTAAATCAATTTATGACATTGATAATGTCCATTACAAATGATTTTGGAGGATTTAGCTTGGATTTATTTCATTAGATTTTGATGATGTCTCGTTTAAAAAAAAAAATAATATATATATATATATATATATATATATATATATATATATATGATGGATTGATCAAAGTTTTGGGTTTTTTTCAATGGGGCTTCCCAAAATAATAATCTCTTATGTGGGGGGAGCTATTATATACCTCATTGAGTCTCATTTTTTCAAAATGTCAATGGGGTTTGGAAGTGGAACAAATAATTTTGTTGAATTAATGACTTTTAAGCTTTTGCTTCTTTTTGCTTTCGAAAAGGGGGTGAAAGTTTTACATGTCTTTGGTGACTCAATGATAGTTATTAATTGGGCAAGAAAATCCCAAGAGTGCCACAATTTATAGTTTATTTCCCTTCTTGAATAAGTGCACAGAATTATGGACTCTTTTGATTTGGTATGTGTCCGGCATGTATACAGGGAAAAGAACATTGAAGCAAATTATCTATTGGATAATGGGCAATGGCAGATAAATGAAGTCAGCACGGCTGAAAGTTTTGTATACTTTTACATACCTTTAATTGAAGAAGATCCTTCCCCTTCATAATAGATTTCTATCAGGCTTCATTTGGAGATATCTCCAGGACCACACAGGCACTACAAACTTTATAGATCTATAGCGAAGAGTCTTTTTGGCTCATATATATAAACTACTATCAGGCAGTAAATGAGGATCAATACAAGTCTTAAAAAGTTTCCAGATCTACAGTCATCTATTCCTTATTGTTTTTAATATGTACCAACCTCTGTAAATTTGGTGGGGGCATAAGCCCTTTTGTTTTGGATGTTTTTTTGTTGTGAGATATTGTCCAAGACATCATTGGGCACTCTTATTGAACCTACAGATCATAGCAAAAACATGGCTACACCATGTTTTATATAGAATATAAATTTATTTTCTCTTAAGATGAAATAAAATTTACGTTTTTTTTTTTTTCCGAGGAAAAATATATATAAGATAGATTGGAAGAAGTATCCTTCACTAATGTTTACAAAAGCTTATAAACATGCACACCATCTATCAAAAGTGAATCTTACTATGAATGTTGATTTAATTTTGAAGGTAGAAAATAGGAATGGGGAAGATCTCCTAATAGTGCACAAACCTCTCCATGTTTGGGCTCCATCGATTATAGTTTAAGGGAGGAGTCAACTTGAACAAGGGACATATCAAAATATATTTTTCTTTTATTTTCAAAACTTGTGGGAGAAAGAAGACACTATTTGTATTAATGAATATGCCTTGAAAACTAGGATCTCTTTGTTTTTTGTTTTTAAATGCTTATAGTGGTGTTTTATAAAGGGGCATCAAAGTTCATACATAACAAAACCTTTTTAGATGCAATTGTTTTAGAGTGGTTCTTTTAAATTATTTCAAAAGTATTAATAGGAAAAAAATTAAGCACGTAGAGAAAGTACTTTTCATGTCTCCTTATAATAGAAAATATGAATTTTTTTACTAGGAAAAAATGCACACACACATATAATGTAGGCAGGTGTCGAGTTCTAATCCCCATAAGTGAGGCACCCTAGCCCTGAGGATTGGCTCAATCAGTTGGTGTCATTATTGGCAAGGTCATTGTCAATAATTCAACACGTTATGCAGGTCCTCGGTTAGATTCCCTAAGGTTGGGCACACTATGGTTATGCTACTCTCTATATACTAGGTATCGTCTTTGAAATGAGGGGAAGTGCTCAGGAATTTCCCATGGATTTATTTCCAAGGAAAAAATATATAGAATGTTTTCCATGGTGTTGTGTTCTCTCTTTATTCTATCTCTAGTTATTGAAATCATATGTGTCGATACATTATAAAAACACTTCATTGTTAAGTAACATGGAGTTATGTTTTCTCTTTATGTTATCCCTACTTACTAAAATAGGATAGTTTTTTACATTATAAAAACACTTCATTACCAAATAATCTTCGGAATTATGTTTATATAGATAGGTGCACCCAAACTTGAGACCCTTAACCTAAGAATGGGGTTAAGTATAACTTTAATGAAGCCTCTAGAGGTAACTAAGACCTTATTGGGCGTGATGAGTGTTTAGAAATAATGTGGGACATATTCTAGGGATCTTAACCATTTTCTTGAATACCAAAACAAACAATCAAGCAGAAGTTGATGTTTGTAGGATAAGGGTGGTTGTTAGGGTCCCACCCAAACTCCCTTAGTTAATGGGATAGGTTGTTACTTAATGTATTGTGGCCAACTCTATTAAATAAGGCTCGTTGTGATAGTTAGAGTGTGTGATCGATAAGTGTAAGGTGGCCTCATTAAAGAAGGTGCACTAATTAGTTGTTGTAGCCTCATTGATGAAGACCCACTAGGTAGTTAGGGTTTTGATTAGTGAGAATTTATTTATAGTAGTAAAAGCTATGTAATTGGGTGCCAAGTGATTAATATTGTATTTGAGCTCTTATGAATTGGAGGTTGCGCCCTAAAATAGGCAAGTGAACATTGCTTCATATTCATAATATAAATAAAGGTTCACTTACTTTTGTTGTTTCATTACTTCAATTCTATTTACTTGCTTTTTGCAATTATATTTCTATCCATATTGTTCTAAGTACCATGTTTCCACTATTAAGGAACACCATAAGTGGTGTCTAAGCCCTTTTCTTGTGCTAGCACATGAATGAATTTTAGAAGAAAAGAAATCAGCTATAAGCATGTTCCAGTGTCTTTAAACACATAGATCTATCATTCAACGGGTAAAATTGCAGCTAGGGAAGCATGCACATAGAAATGCAAGTGGAGTCTTGACACCCTTGCACACCTCCAGTGGTACCCTTTGAGTAGTACCATTGTTGAGCCTTGTTTTTGGCACATTTCTTGCATAATAAAACCACCATTCTAAGCCATTTTTCCACACTTCATCCATGATATATAACCATTTCCATCATTAAACCTTCATTTAAGCCTAAATACATCATTGTGGTTAATACATCTAGTTTCTAATGTTTTTTAGTGTTTAAAGAGGATTTTTACAAAGGTTTTACAGATGACCAACATTCATGTATCGTCACTACAGTTCTAGTACCCAACATTGTAGCTTAGCCTATTGGTGCATCTCCGGGTGAAAATCGAGAATATAGGTTTTCTTAGCAGCAACGTCGACATGTTCTAAGAGTCTCAAAATTTGCCTAGGTCACACGTGTGGAGCTCTAGCACAGAAATAACAATTCAGCCCGAAATTAGCAAAAGTTCTAGACAGTCAACCTCCACCTTGATTTTCATGCAGATGAGGTCGAATCTGACGAATTTGGAACATGGGTTTTGTTCCTAGCATAGAAAATTGAGTAAACGATGGGTCATTTTCCAAAATCAAGAATGGTTTGAGAGTTATGCTTGGTTCTTCGTCAATCTTCCCAAATTGCACTATTTTTCTCAGATTTGTAAAAAACCAGAATTGTTTATTTTCTAGATTGCAAATGATTTGTCCATGTTTGGGAAGATTGTTTTGATTCGGTTCTATATTCTCCTCGAGTGATTTTTATGTATAAATTAACATATGGAGAAAATCAGGGGTCATTCAATTAAGTTTGGGATTCATTCTTGTAAGATCCAAAGAGTTGATTGTTGCCCTTTGTAACCAGAGCTTAATTGAATGAGAATTGAAGTTTGTTGATCTGCTACATATCGTTATATCTTGAGTTCGCCTTCCAGGTGCGTCAATTGAGTTGAGTAGGGCTCCTCGACTCAGGTGACGCCATGTTCTTTTACTTAAGTTTGGTAATTCATAGTATTTGTTTTAATGTAATTTCAATTAAAATTTGGTTTCTATTTCAGTTTTATTTCGTGCAATTAAAACTCAGAGATCTTACCTTTCGTTGGTGTGCATCAATTCCATGGTTATATGGTCAATGTTCATTTGGATTCATCACTTATAATATCATGTTTTGTGCAAGTATCTCTCTGTTCTATTGTGTCAACTTATTGCCAACAATAATTAGATGTGTTAAACCCGTAATGCATCTCTTTGCAAAGATTGCCTATTACAGTTACATTGTGGTCAATCTTTCACATTGCACTCGAGATTTGGTCTTATAAACGCTCTATTATACCTACACATAATATATATTATGTTCTTCCATTGCACCCAATTCCTAATTCATTACATATTTAATTTCCTTCTAAAATCGTATTATATTCACCTCCATTCAATTTTGATTCAAGTCCAGGGTATATTATCTTGGTGTTTCAGATTGACCCCATTAAACCATTATTGCTATCGTTAAATAGCTATCCAAACACGCCCATTTATCACTCTATTATATATGTTGTTCATAAGGGTTTCACACAATCGAATAGGTATATGTTCTACAAGTATAATACATACAAAACAAGCATAAAAAGAAACCATTCATTTCATCAACATAACACACATCTTTTTCCAGTCACATTATGCCCTATTGAGATCTGATTACATAGAAGTTGATTATAAAGATTGTGTGTCTCCTAAACATTGATTCTCTATAATGAGCTTTTAACTTAAAACTTGGACATTTAACTACAGACAATTGAAGTTATTTCACTCATCCAAACTTTGTTATTTTTTTCTTGTTCATAGATTGATTAGTTTATAAAATTGATCATATACACAATCTGTTGAATGCAGGAAGTATAACAATGTTCCTCTCTCCATTCATTCTTCTTATTGTTAATTGTATTATTCTTGCATTTATAAAGTCTAGATCTTTGTCACTTTCCATATGCTCAATTGCTTTTAAAGCACATTCATTCTTATTTATGTCATTAATTCTTCGTATTGTTGTGCTCTTTCGAAGATTCTATGAGTCTAGTTTACATTCATTGGTAGATTTCACCTAGATTGTTGTTCAACTTGTTTTGCTTTTGTATTTGTTTTCGGCAATTCTAACACTACTAGAATCCATTGAAGGATGAGAAACTCAAGTTATCTACTTATAATTAATCACAAAGACATGTAAATGAAAGACTGTGATCTAATCCTTTTATAACACTGAGTTATTCTTATGTTCGAGTGACGAATCCTTAGTGTTTATTTCCATTTTCTCGCAGTTTGCATTTAAATTCCGCAGTGTGGGTTTGAGATTGTTTTGTCAGCATTTACTTTTCTGCAACATGTTTAATGAATTTTTGTATGGATCGCTACAGGAATAAGCGACTGAAGATTGATTGTTTATTTGCTACTCACAGAAAATCACATGAACACTTAAAATAGTGAAAGATTGTGATTCAGAATCCAATAGCATATAGTAAACCTTGCAATCTAGTGTTGAGCTACAATCCTGTGGTGTTAGTTGAATTAATTTCTTTTGGATTGATTTCATTTAAATTTGAAGTTGGTTTTATGCTTAGATCACTACAAGATTAAAATCTATGGAGTCTCTAGACCTAATACGCTATATAAGAAAAATCACATGAACATTGTCTACTGGTAATGAAAGATTGTGGTTCAGAACTCGATAAGCATTAGAGTCCCATAGTCCAGTGACAGGTTATAATGCTTAGTGTTAGCTCTTTCCAGCATTTTGTGCGTAGGATAGATTATTGCTTTAATCCTGCATTTCCTATGCTTGCACCTCTAAGTTTACGAACTCCCAACCGATAATTTAATGCCTAGAAATTATCACATATAATTTGCCCAACAATCGCATCAAACAAAATCTACCTATGGATTTGATCTTCTACGTACCCTCATGTATATTGAAAGCCTCAGGTGTACCTTAAACCATACTTACATAAACATGGTGATAGTCTTCCTGTTTTAGTAGACCGATAACAACAATCAGGGAGATCACTCTTTTGTACCTATGAATCAGGTAGTACAGTCTGTCCTCCTTAGTTAACACCATGAGATATTTGGTTGAGTGCTATTGTTGGAAACCCATCAATATATCAAAGAGTTATAACACCTAACACTCATCTTCCCTTAGGACCCTATGAACCCTAGCCTTTGCAAAACGAAAACTAGGAAAACAATTTTGTTGGAATATCGAGAATTTTGGGGATTTTGTCAATGCAGTAATACTCAAATAGGAGTAACACTCCCACTAGAGTATTAAAAAAAAAATTGGGACAAGGCAACACCATTACAAGAGACCTATCTCAAAAGATCCTTTACAAAACATCGACTTCATTGGTATAGACCTCTAGTAACTCTTTTTATGGGCACAACAACGTCGTTGTTTGTGACCTATCTCAACTAGACTCCCCTTGCAACGCTAATCACATTGATATAACTCTTCAGTAACCTTTCAAATGGACCTGGAGGTCTTATGACCCACGGTAGAAACATGACAAGTATGGATGATCTCAATCAAGTGGTACAAACCCTCACATAGATAAAGGACCAACTCCAATGTAACATGACTACTATCAATGGACGAATCTCCCTTTGTTTTGATAAAATTGAGAAGCTTGAGAGTAAGCATGATGATGGTGAAGGTTTTTCATGTGAAGGCTTTCACAAGGGTAATCACATTGATGATGAATACTTTATGGGTGAAGGCTTCCACTTAGGCAACCCTTTCCTAATTGTTCCCCAATATGTTGAATCGGTTACCTAAGCTTGATATGAATAAAATTGATGGGTTGGATATGACCGGTTGGCTTGACCAAATGGAATGAATCTTTAATGAATCTTTTCTCTAAATTTTATAGAGGATGAATTATTGAAATTCGAAATAGGAGTCATATTCTAAAATAGGGAACATTGGTAGTGGTGGCAATGGAATAAGAAAACCTTTTATGGATACATTGCATGGAAACAGTTCGTGAAAGTCCTTTTCGCTTGCTTTGTAAGGAATATTAATTTTGTGGGATAACTTACCAAGTTGCATAAAAAATGCATGGTGGAAGAACATATTGATCCTTTTGAGCACTCAATAATCATAATTGAAAATTTAACAAATGGTTTTTCAAGCGATGTTTTATCAATGATTTCAAGGAGGACATAAAAGCTCATGTTGGGATGAATCACCAAGCTACCTTTTTTTAGGCCTTTTCGCTCACTTGTTGTGTATTGTATCCTACTCTCAGTCCAAATATTGAAGCTTTGTTCCATGCCCATGCCAATATTGTTCCTACTCCACAACATGCTCCTCCCTCAAGGTACACAAGTTAACATGGGGCAAAAATGACGAAACGTCAACTCAAGGGTCTATGCTACAACTATGATGACAAATATTTTCCAGGGAATTAATGTAGGATTATAAATTATTTACAGCCATATCGAAGGACATTTCTAATGATGAAGTTCATGTGGTGGCTCTGGAGGACATCACACCTCCTAAGGAGAATGATTGTGTTCAAAAGTAGAAGGGTGAAGAACCCCAAATCTTCCTTCATGCCTTGACTGACATTTCTTCTCCTCATACATTAAAATTGGTAGAATATATCAATCTTCAGAAGGTCATTGTCTTTATTATTAGTAGTAGCACCCATAATTTCATTCATCACGACATCATGAAAGAAACACACTACTATATTGATGTTGTTAACAACTTTCGAATTATGATTTCAAATGCGGGGGATCTATGAAATGTGGCAACAAGTGTGGAAATGTGAAACTTTAAATGGGTGATTATTTCATGAAACCTCACATGTTTGCCATTGAAATGGGTGGTTGTGATTTCCTTTTGGGTGCCAACTAGTTGAGAACATTTATCCCCATCACCATGAATTTTCTAGAATTATACATGAGTTTCAAGAAGGACATGCATTGCCACACTCTCGAAGGTCTTAAAGTGGGCTCTCTAGAATTCGTTAGTTCCCATCACATGGAAAAGCTCTCGAAGAAGGGTTATTTAGGGATTATTGCACAATTCCATGATAATAAAGTCTTTGAGGACACTTCTTAGTCAGTTCATCTTGATTTGCGATTAATTTTAGACAAAATCCAATGGGTCTATGAACTTCCTTGAGGATTACCACCCTCACATGCGGAGCATGATCATAGTATCCTACTAATATCAGGTGGCCAACTGCTCAATGTTCACCCATATCGCCATCCTTTTGCATGGAAAAATGAAATTGAAAATATCATTCAAGAGTTGCTAGCAACATGTGTCATCCATCCTAATGTCACCAACCTTTATTCCTCTCTTGTCGTCGTTGTTCTTGAAAAAAAATATGTTTGGCACATGTGTCCCAACTTTCAAGCTCTTAACAAATTGAGCGACAAAGATAAATTTCCTTTCATTCATTAATGACCTCTTAGATGAGTTACATAGAGCTCATTTATTCACTAAACTTGATCTATGTTTTAGCTATCACCAAATTATAATGAAGGAAGCAAATATTCCTAAAACTACTTTCCACGTGCATGAAGGCCATTACAATTATTGGTGATGCCTTTTGGTCTTTGCAATGTATCTTCCACTTTTTAGAGCCTCATGAACAAAATCTATCGACCCCTTCTATGTTGTTTTGTCCTTATATTCTTTGATGGGATCTTGGTATACAACAAAACTTGGGAGGTGCATGTGGATCGGGTCTTACAACTCCTCTGTAGTCACCAACTATTCCTTAGACATTCTAAATGTGTTTTTGACACCTCAAAAGTGGAATAGTTGGGGCACACTATTAGTAGGGAGGGAGTTTGTGTTGATCCCAATAAAATTGAGGTGATGAAGGATTGGACTCACCCAAGGACTGTCGAAAATTCACGTGGCTTCCTAGACCTCGCTAGTTATTACAAAAATTTTGTACATAACTATAATAAAATTACAGTTCCTCTCACCACCTTGCTCAATATGGATGCCTTTAGATGGAATGATGTAGTCAAACACACTTTTTAGGCTTTAAAAGAAGCTACGTATACTACCCCTGTCCTCACCATGCCTGAATTCACTAAGAATTTCATCTTGGCATCGGGGTAGTGTTAATGCAAAAATGATGCCCTTTAGCCTTCACCAATAAGCAATTGTGTGAAAGAAACTTGGGAAAATTCACTTATGAAAAGTAAATGATGGTTGTTCTTCATGCAGTTGATATGTGGCGTCCATATCTGATGGGGTGTCATTTCTAGATTAAAACGGACCATCACAATTTGAAATATTTCTCGGAACAGAGGTTGTCCTTCATAGAACAACACAAGTGGGTCATTAAAATGTTAGGCTAATATTATGACATCATCTATAAGAAGAGCAAGGAGACCATGGTAGTGAATTCCCTCTCTAAGAAGTATGAAGAGGAAGGCTCCTTGTTCACTTTATATTCATCGGTACTTGATTAGATCGAGGAGTTGCTTCAAGATTGGTTAGTGGATGTTAAGATAACACACATTCTCCACCAATTATAGGTCAATCCACATGCACATCCAGACTACACTTACCAAAATGAGGCATTGTGCTATAAAGGGCATACTTTTTTTGTCTAGAATTCAACATTTAGGGTTTTAAAAAACATATGAATGGATTAAGAATTCATTCTTTTGGGAAGGCACAAAGAAATACATCCACAACTTTGTGGTAGAATGTGATACATGCCAATGGTAAAAGGGGGAAATGGTAAATCCTCCTGGAGCATTACAACCTTTAGCAATTCCTACCACAATGTGTTGATATTTCCATGGATTTCATTGTGGGAATGCCAAAAGGGGGGCAACAAATCATTCATCATGGTACTTGTTGATCACCTTTCTAAAAATGCTCACTTTTGTGCCTTACAATAGCTTTTTAGCCCCCCCACAATCACATGAGCATTCATGGATAATGTTTTTAAACTTCGTGGCATGCATATTTCAATTGTAACAAATTGTGATCCTCCATATGCTAGCATTTTTGTTTGCAAGAGTTATTTAGTCTTTAAGGTATCCAATTCAAGCTCGACACATGGCCTACAACCCCCCCAAAAAGGTTCAAACAAAGGCATTCAACAAGTGTTTGGAAACTTATTTACATTGTTTTGTCTTGGGACGATAGGCCTAATAGGTGTAGAAGTTACCCTATGCAGATGGTGGTATAAGATCACCTATCATGGTTCTACCCAAATGACCATGTTTGAGGTAGTCTACAAACAAAAGACACATCAATGGTCTCCTACTTACCAGACCTCTCTAAGATTTAGGAAGTGGACAATACACTAAGAGCTTGTGTTAGAATTCTCCATACTCTCAAGTATAATTTGGTGTTGACCTAGAAAATAATGAAGCAACAAGCTTACCAACATTGATCCTAGTGTCACTGGAGCAATCCAAAAACAAATGGATATAACTATATATTATAATAATTTATTGGCATGTTCATAAGGTACAAAGGTACGTGTATTTATATACGTAAGAGTTGAATGATCGTGTCTTTAGGAAAAGGTACAACCATTAATAATTGTAATATAAACATATAAGCATATATTATTAAATAAAAAGTAATATGTGTTTGGGTATATTATAAGCCATCCCTCTTGGGAATGCTTTGTCCTTAAAGTTGTAACGCCTCTCCATGAAAGACTATGAAATAAAATTTGTTAACTTATACACACAAGCATCAAAAGATCTGAAGTAACACATTTTTACTCTTTAAATGGAATAGCAGAAGCATAACAAATACATATTAGGAAAAATACATCTTCCCCTAGTATGTTCAAGTTGATCATTTGCAATGTAGTCATGTTGATAGTAAGAAGACGCTTCCAAGCATTATTTTCTCACTTGTTCAGAGTGGAACAACATAATTATCCTCACAACCAACTAGGAGCCTAGCTGGATTCCTAGCTCCAAGAAACCAAAACCCTCCATGTCCATGACTCCAAGAACAACAATGCACATATCCTATAAGAATATTGCCACAAGAAATATTTCTTCCATGAACTATTCAATCTCTCTACAACCTCCATCATCCCCCTCGACACTCCCTCCTCTTCTTATATGTCAAGTTCCCATATCCTGTTCTCCAAGTCTCCTTGACCACCCTCATTATTAGCCATCAACCTCCATCGTCTAGATTTATGGGGAAAAGTTAAAAAAAAAAACTAAAATATTGAATGACTTACATAACATAAAATAACAATAAATAGAATGCAAAGTCTTTCATATCATGCTAGCTTATAAATGCAATTTGACAATTTTCTCCAAAATGTACATGACAATCCACCATACTCATTTAATTCATCATACCAACCATCAATCAAAGTCAAAGAGGTATTTAATGCTATTGTATATTTTGCATGCAATACATCATTAAACCATTCAATTAAATAGTTAATAATCTAGTTTAATAATTAATATATTAATTAATCGTACTAGTGTACATGTGTAGGGTATGTGTGCATAGCTAGCAGACACATAACATGGGCATGTACTAACGATAAACAATCACTGCCTCTAGTGCATAGTTCATGTATGATCACACATAGCATGTAGGACAACAAATGCATCATTCAATAATTTTAACTAACAAAATGTCAATAACTCATTAATAATTGATCATTACACTTAAAATATAAAAAGAGAATAAAAATGAGTGTTTTGGAATCAAGTGAGAAAACAAGAGTGACACATATAATCCCCAAGCTATATTCTCAAATAACATTGAATCAACCTTCATTCCTAACCTACTTCCATCTTTTGTCTTATCCTTTCCTCTACTGGATTAAGCTGGAGCGACAACTATATTGACCTAACTCCAAATAAAACCCATAAGCGAAATTGTCATACATCTCGACCAAGCTTTCCCATAAGCAACTAGCAGTTGCCATCACACGTCTAGAGGAGCATGACTTCACACATCCCTCCAACGAATCCAGGTTTCGGTGGATATGCGGTGGGAAATACCTCCACCCATCCTATTAAAACTAGGGTCAATAGGATACTCAATGGGAAATACCTCCACCCTTCTTGTTAGAACTATGGTCAACACCCTATATCGAGCCATATTGTGTAACTATTGTTCTTAGAGTCACGTCATCAAACAACCACTCTAGGTAAGTTGTGTGTCCTGTCAAAACCACACTTACCATAGATCATAGCAATATTTCGAATCATAAATTAAATAATAAGTACAACTTATAACATACATTATCTTCTTAATGTCTATGACATCTAAGTTACCTCAACACTGCAGTCATTTAGTTATCAGATAACTCATCAACCTATAGGTTAGTTCACCAATAACACATATCCATGCATATAAATCACAATTTTGTATAAGAATCCATATTTGTATTGACGTTCAATTAAGAAATGTATGTTTATTTTTACAATGCCTTACATCTGTTATACATTCACAAAATAACTTGAACTAGTACCAATGTACCAAAATTCCACATTTAAATATGCATGTTTGAACAATTCTCATAACTATCATCATTATGAACATATAAGTATAAAATAACATTATACAACACATAAATAGGTCTAGGTATACACATATTAAATGTCTATATCAGTCTAGCTAAGTCCAAATAGTTATTAAGCAATGAATTACTGACATGAATATAATCAAAGTTCTAATTGTCCAAGGTCAAAATATGGGGCATTACAGAAGCATAGATGAATTGAGTGCATCTATCTAATATTTGATGGTCCAAGGTCCGAGATAATAGATTTGATCCACATTTCTTCTGCCCTTGGTAGGATATTATTGACACCTTAGTGCCATCATATACAACCATGAGTTAGTCAACCTTGACTTCAACTCAACTTCGTCTACACGTAACCTTAGCTCTGAAATTGAAGGAAATGATTTTATAATACTCCTCAAGGTAATAATTCCTTTTTTTGATAATTACTTATGATATTGTCCATGCTTTTAGGGTTTGTAATGTGGTTATTATTATAGACAAAACCACCTTCTTCTTCTTAAGATGCATCGGATTCATAATTTATTTTATCTTCCCCAAGTTTAATGTATTTTTCTTTGACTGTGATCTTCTCTTCTCTTCATTTCTACATTTGTCGCTCCATGACCACCTTCTGAGCACATCATCAGATTCACACGCCGACTTGGCACATCCTTGAAAAAGACGTGTTTGATTAATATGATAGATTAGGATAACGTTATGACATGTATGGGAGGCTTTGCTAAGAATTTCCTTATTTCCACTATTCATTCATATCTCCAAGACTTGAGTATCAAGTTGTGCTTCAATTGTGGCAGATAAGATTTTCTTCTCGCCATACATAGCCATATCCATTATCAATGTTAGAGCAATTATTGTAATTATGTTGTACGATATTTTATGGGCAACCTTCAACTTATTATGATTGTTCACAAATTTATTATTACAGTTTGAATTCCCTAAATTATGTGGAATGCCTTTCGTCTTATTCATGCATAAGCAGGGAATTCCAAGGTAATGGGGTTTCAATAAATGATAGAGAAGAATTTTTGCAGGAATTATACCATTAAAATTATTTTCCTCTATATTTAACTTTTTAAAGTCTTTTAATTCGGAGAGCCACTTAGTTGTGATTCTATGGTTATTTTTATTCCTACAAAAAAACGTATTATGTGTAAAAAACATAAGAATCCTTAGATGTATTGTATGCTATCTTATACTCCAATCCATTCACCATTCAAAAACCCTTCATTGACTTGCAGGTTAACGAGTACTAATCATCACATGTATACTTGCACTTGTTTCTTTCAAGGAAAACATTATGGTTTCCATTGGTATCAACAAAATAAATTCCCTTGGTATCAACCACTGCTAACATAAATTACTTGATCAAGTAACTAACGAAGGATGGTTTCATGGCAATATATCCAATTATAATATTTTATAGCCCATATTCCATAAGTTGAATGGATAAGTGAGTAGGATTTGATGTACATTCAATTTGATATATAATTTCATCATGTAGATAAATACAGTCGGTTGAAAGATACATTGTGTCTGTGAATCTCATTGGTGCCCTTGACCCTTCATAAAAATTGTAACATCCCCCAGCCATCCGAAGGACATTACGGTGCATAACACTCTTAAAAATGAAATTTCTTCTAACTAAATTAACTATTCTATTGTTATCCAATTTCTTGTAACTTACAGCTACAAATTAAAATAGATTTAGCTATTGTCTTTAACCACAAAATAGAAGCATCTACAACATGTTAATAATCAACATGAATTGCAGCTAAACAACTCATTACAACAACATATAAATCACTTCCAAATACACAGAGTTCACAACAATTAAATACATGACTTAACACAACAACAAGATAAAACACTTATCTTTTTCACAATAGTTGTGCAACCAACTACTTGGGACGAACATTCCACCCAACCATAGACTAATTGTTCCAAATCTCAACAGCTAGTCACCCCCGAGTTGAGGCTAGCAATCCACAAAAGAGGGTGGTCTCTCACAGTCCACTCGCAACTCATAAAACTCTCAACCCAACTAATATTTTCCTACAACTACCCAGCCACCTCTCTTCCTCTTGACCTATCCAACCCAAGGAATGCACAATTATTTTATCAAGGTTAACCAAAGGGATGTACCATCTGTTTATCAAGGCTAACCTAAGGAATGAGCCATTCCTTTATCAAGGTCTCTCTAGCACAGGTAGCTAGGAATCTCTCAGCTAGGAACTCAAGGGAAATTGTTGCTAGGAAAACTATCAACAAACCAACAACAACCACTTGTTGTTTTAGTGCAACTTACCTAGGAGTTGAATCTTCAGTATTGACAACCTAGCTCTTCAGTTTTCTAGCTCTAATTCACTGCATCTTTCTCTAGAATTCACCCTCCATGGTTGCATCAGCTTCAAGCTCTGTTTTTCTACTCTCTGCTTCTTCCCATGCACCAAGATTGACTCCCCTCCAAACTTGTTGTCCCAACCCATACATATTTCCTTTCTTTTTTCTTGTCTTTCTTGACTCACACTCTTTCCCCAAGATTATTGCACTCAACCCCCATGTGCCCAATAATTCTGAGATGTGACCACTCACACCCACCCTCTTACATGTATTCAATGATTGGCTTTGGGAACACTCAATCAGAAATAGGAAGGTTCATATACAAATAGCAAATTTAGGAAAATGGGTTAAATTAATATACATGGGTATTCCCCCCTTGGACCCCTCTTGGCCATTATCCTAGAAACTCCCCTCTCTTGTGGATTAATCAAACCCCCATCTATTTTCCATGTCCCCTTAGCAACCAACATCACATTTTTATTAATGAAACAAAGAAACACAATTCACATATTACATCGCTTGGTCGCAGCCACATATTATATCCACATAAACATTAATTAAACTAGGGATTATAGTGGGGATGTTACAATCCCCCTCCCCTACAATTGTGCATCGTCCTCGGTGCACTCTATGCTGATATACATATATGCAATTTTACATCACAACACTTAGAAATAGAAATTCTGGAATTTACAACTCCAACAACATCTCCAACCAAAATCTTATGTTCCTCTTAGCTCGCCGACCCAGTGAAGGAAACATTCGTTTATTAGAGATAACCCAAGGGATGTATCATCCATTTATCAAGGCTAACCCAAGAAATGATCCATTTTTTTATCAAGGTCCCCAACACAGTTGGCCAAGGCTATGAGATGTGGTTCTGGAACTCTAGTTGCTCAAAATAGAGTCTTGCATTCTGTTTTCTTCAAAACTGTAAAAAAATTGTGGGTATTCTGCTCGCGTGTTTTCTTCATGCTCCCATGTATCATCTTCAGGACCGTAACAGGTCCATTGAACATTTACCAACCCTATGGATTTGTTCCTGATTCCTTGACTTTTCGGTCCAAGATGCGTACTAGTTCCACCTAGAAATCCTCTTCGTGCTCCACCTAGATCACATTCCAATCAATTATGTGTTTAGGATCAAGAACCTAATTCTTTAGCAATGACACATGAAATACATTATGCATTCTCATGGATGGAGGAAAAACTAACATGTATGCAACTGGCCCTATCTTTTTTAATATTTCAAAAGGCCCACAATATCTTGCTACCAACTTCGAGCAATCCTAGTCTTAGCGAACTTCTCTTTGCCTTCACTTTCAAAAACACATGTTCTCCCACTTTAAAATCTTTGAAAACTTTACTCTTGTCTAAATAACTTTTCTACCTATCCCGGGCAACCTTCAAATTCTGCTTTATTTTTTCCATCTGATTTTCCATTTATTTTAACAATTCTAGCCCAACAACTGCTCTGTTTGCTGGATTATCCCAACTCACTGGTGTGTTACATTTTTTTCCATACAATGCCTCAAATGGACCCATTTTCAATGAGGTTTGATACCCATTATTCTAGGCAAATTCATCTAAATGGATATAACTTTCCCACTTTGATGGTTGATCCATCACATACATTCTAAGCATGTCCTCAGTTATTCTATTAGTCCTTTCAGTTTTCCCATCTGACTCTGGATGATATGTTGTACTGAGATTTAAATTTGTTCCAAAGCCCTTGAACAAACCTTTCAAAAAATTGGAAGTAAACTTTGGATCTCTATCTGAAATTATTGCCTTAGGCACTCCATGTAGTCTAGCAACTTCTCTCATATAAATATCTACAATATTTGTTGCCTTGTGTATAGTTTTTAATGGATTAAAATGTGTTGCTTTAGTCAACTTGTCCACCACCACCATGATGGAATCATGTTGCTTCACTGTTTTGGGAAGCTTAGTAATAAAATAAATTGTGACAACTTCCCACTTCCATTCTAAAATGGGCAATGGTTGTAGCAAACCTGTTGGGTGTATATGTTATGTCTTTACTTTTTGGTATTCTAAACATCTGGCTATGTAATTAGCCACTTCTTTCTTCATTCCTGGCCAAAAATATTGGCCTCTTACTGTTGCAATTGTTTTCTGATATCCTGGGTGCCCTGCATATGGCACATTATGCATCTCCTTCAGCACTGCATTTTCCAGCTCCCCGGAATTCAACACATACACCTTACCTTTGTACACGAGAATTCCATCTTCCTTCAACTCATAATAATTAAATTTCTGCTGAAAATTACCTTGTTGTAATGTCTCTTTTATTTTTAAATAATTTTGATCTAAATTTGTTGTTGCAACAAATTTGTCTTTCAGATCTGTCATGTACATGCTAATGGCTACAATATGCACTTCACAAGCTCTCATGCTAAGTGCATCAACCACTTCATTTTCCTTTCCCTTTATGTGCTTAATTTCGAAGTCATATTCACACATAAATTCTAACCATCTAGTTTGCCTAGCATTTAGTGTTGGTTGTCCAAACAAATGCTTCAGACCTCAGTGGTTTATCCTCAACTCGAATTTCTTACCCACAAGGTAATGCCTCCACATTTTCAATGCATGTACAATCATTGCTAACTCCAAGTCATGTGTAGCATAATTCCTTTCATTCTCTTTTAATTTTCTAGACTCATAGCATACCACATGATCCTTTTGACTAAGAACTCCACCAAGCCCTTCTTTGCAGGCATCGGTGCACACAACAAAATCTTCATTTGGGTCTGCAATCTTCAATATTGGTACACTTGCGAATATTCCCTTCAACTGTTGAAAAATCTCTCCACACTTGGAAGTCCATTCAAATTTCACACCCTTCTTTTGAAAATAAGTGATTGGACTTGCAATCTTCAAGAACCCTCTTATGAATCTTCGATAATAACCGGCAAGACCCATGAATGATATGACCTCTGTCACATCCTTTGGTGTTGTCCATCCTCTAATGGCCTCTATCTTCTTTGGATCAAATTATATCCATGTTGTTGATATTATATGCCTCAAGTAATGAATCTTCTTTTGGTAAAAGATGCACTACTTGGCTTGGCATACGATCTATGTTCTCTTAAAACTTGCAACACCATTCTTAAACATTGCTCATGTTCGTCTTCTAATTTAGAATAGACGAGTATATCATCTAAGAACACAATTACAAACTTATCGAGGTATTCCCTGAACACTCCATTCATCAGACACATAATGCCCATAAAAACCGATGGGGCATTTGATAGCCCAAATGGCACTACCATGAATTCACAATGCCCATATCTTGTTCAGAATGTTGTCTTGCTGATGTCTTCTTCCTTTATCCTTACTTGATGATAGCTTGATCTCAAGTCAATATTTAAAAATATTCTTTCACCTTTCAACTGATTAAACAAATCAAATTTTTTTGGCAAAGGATACTTATTCTTTATGGTAACCTTATTAAGTTTCCCGAAATCAATACACAGCCTTAAGGTTCCATCCTTCTTCTTCACAAAAGGAACTGGGGCTCCCCAAGGTGACACACTTGGGCATATATACCCATTTTTTAACAACTCTTCAAGTTGCATCTGTAACTCCTTCAATTATGGTGTACCCATTACGTATGGTGGCTTGGACACTGGGGCAACTCCTAGTACCAAATCAATCGAGAAGTCAATGAATCTCCTTGGTGGAAATCTTGGAATTTCTCTAAAAACATCTTCAAAATCCCTCAAGACTGGATGGTCTTCAATGCTTGCCACTTTATCTTTGGTTTCCTCCTTTGTATGGGCTGCAAACATTTGAAATCCCTCCCTAAAACTCTTCTTCAAATGCATAGATGAAATCTCTCCAATAGCTACAACTCTTGGAATGACTTGAATCTTGCCTTGTTTCCCTTCCTCATCAAGACATGTGATTGTCTTGTTGTAACAGTCTAGGACAACATGATGTTTTTCCAACCAATCCATGCCAATTAGATATTCATATGAACCCAACAATATGATGTTTACATCTACCTTTGTGCTAAGTCCATTCATTTATGTTTGGCAATCTTTAACCAATTCATCGATCTTCCTCTTAGCCCCTATGGCTAACTGAACTAACCGAGATTTCTTATGCTTACTTATTTGCAAGTGAAATATTTTAACAATGTTAGCATTTATGTAACTATGGATAGATCCGAAATCAATTAAAATTGCTATGGGATGGTTATCAATCTTACCTTCCACTTCAATCATGGGGGATTGATACTTTGCCTACTTGTTGTCCAAGCATGCATAAATCCTTGGCATGCCTCCTCCCATGTCTTCCACTATTTCAGACTCTTGAATGTTGTGGACATTCCTCATTCTTTCTCCCTTGTGAGGGAAATCCCTATATAAGTGATTGCCCTCACATCCCCAACATTGCCTTGGCCTTTTCTAGTATGCATTTGCATTCTTTTGATCATTTTGGGTTGTCTTACCTTGTTGATTTGCTTGGGAGTTATTTCTAAAAAAGGGTGGCTTAAAACCTTTCTGCCTTTAATCCTTTTTCCCTTTCATTTTGTCAATCCAAACCTTTTGGAACACTGGCCTTCCCTTGCTTTTGTCATAAAGGTGCCTTGCTCTCCTTGTGGTTTCTTCCAAGGTCTTTGGGTTATCATATTGAATCTTGTCACTATAGAAGGAGGGTAACCCACTTAGAAACCTTTGGATTTTAACCTTTTCATCTTTGATGAAGTCAACATACTTCAACAATTCAAAGAACCGCTTCTCATATTCCTCCATTGTCATGGTTCCCAACTTGAGTTCAAAGAACTCTTTCATCTTTCTCTCATAGTAATGCTTAGACAATATTTCTCTTGGAAATATCCTTTGAACTACCTCCATGAGATCTTTTTCTCATGGAGGTTCTTAGCTTGCTTAAGTTGATCCCACCACACAGATGCCTTTCCTTGCAGGTGGTAGGTGGCAATTCTAGATTCTACCCAAGATGGGTGATCGTGCAGTTGGAAATATTTCTTCATTTCCAATAGCCAAGCCTCTGCCTCTTCTCCTTTCCTGTGGTCACCATTGAAATTAGGTGGCTTGATTTTTCTGAGTTCACCTTGCAAGATGTATGCCTCGGGCCTTCTTCTTTGCCTCCGAACAGGAGACACACTTGGGCTGCTCCCTGGCCCTGAGCTTGCATGAGTTCTTCCAGTGAACTGCCTTGGAGAATGATGGCGCTTGCTCATGCTTATTGAATCCTATCATTTCCATGATCATCCCTTTTTGCTATGGGACCTAGATGTTGATACTTGTCTAACACTAGTTGTTTGTTGGGTTCTAGAATCCTTGTTGACTTGCTTATGCAACATATTTAAGCTATGAAGTATCTCTTCTTGAGCCATCATAATCCTTTCATTATCATCCCTGTAGCTCTTCACTTCCCTATGCAGACTTCTCATAGTGATAGGATCTTGCCTATCTCTTCTTCCATTTGACTCTATCTCAACATTCCCCATGCTGACATGCTGACCTCTGAATTATTCCCCATGGCTATAAGATCCTTGAACATCTTCCATAACTCCAGTCCTGATATAATAACTAAAGTTTCTTTCTGTACCTCTAATTCTGCAAGAAATGTGCATGTAATAATTACTATTATAACATGCATATTATAAAACATTTCATTAATCGAAATACATGTTGTTTCCTCATCAATTTATGAAGGACACATTTCATCATCCACATTATGATTCCCTGGATGCATTCCTCTATGAAATACCCTTCCAACGATTGAAATCTTGCCCAAAATTGAGCTCTGGTTTGAAAGTTATAGCCTTCCGAAGCTTTTTGGGGCGTCTTTGGCCAATAGCCATCCCTTTGCCACGTGGCATCCATGTAGTTTCACTTCTCTCACACCATCTGACATGGCACGATTGTGACTTGGGTCGTCATCTCGTGACGATGACATGGTTGCTAGTTGTAGGGAATATCTCTCGGTCTTCACAAATATCGGGCCTTCGACCCTCCATCATTCTTGTATAGATATACAACATTTCCGGAGACCCGAAGTTTCGAAGTCACCTTTTGCTCCAAAATCTATGGTGGGGATCGATCCACCCTTAGATTCGACGGTTGAGATTTGTCCTCACTTAACACAAGGTTTAGACTTGGCAAGGGGCCCTACACTGGATTCGCTCTCCTCGAGCATTCTCATCAATAGTTGCGACTTAATTAATATACGAGATCTACAGTCTGTGCGTTCCAACATGACCGCTTGTTAACTTCTTCCTCATTACGTGAGTAGATCCTATACCTGCACGTAGCCAAACCATCTGACAGTCCTGATCAAATAACATGACCTCATGATAATTAACGCCCTTAGAAATTCAAATGTGCTTTTTTTCTCCTTTGTTGATCTATGCCCTCGATGGACAACTTGATCTCCACTTTCCACAACCTCGATGAATTCTGGTCACCTTCAAGCATCAACGATTGACGAATTTGGATTAATCATCAGTTGTGATGGACGATTGAGGTTGTTCCTTACTTCACAATCTATAAAAGTTGGACACTTCGACGAGGGAAAATTTTGACGCTTCAACACTTAACACATCTTCCTATATCCTCGAATCTCCTGGAGTCCCGGAGTTTCGAAGTCCCAAACTTCCTCACCACATACTTCGACCTTCAGCCTTCAGGATAGTCTTACCCCTTGTTCCTTACATTTCCCAGAATAAGACTTCACCAAAGTGCTTACATTGTCCTTCCACTAGTTGATCGAACGATTGAGAAAGGATCCCAATGAACCCTCAGATCAATGACTCATATCGCTCCTGAATTCTTCCCCGCGATCTAACGATTAACAATATCGCTTACTATATCCTTCCACTATTCTCTATCTAATGGTTGAGAGATATCTCGAAGGATCCTTAGATCAACGACTCGCATTAGTTCACAATTTCAGAGTGGGTCAACATTGAATGACCATAACTTGCATTTGATAGTTAGGAAGCATCCTGAAGGATCCTTAGATTGACGACTCGCGTTACTTCGCAACTTCATGTCCCTTACATGTCTTAACCCATTTAAGTCCCTAAGGTCTACCTACCAGAAAGGTCATAAAGCAGGTATGACTGCTTGTTTTTGGTTGAAGGTACCGCTTACCCTATCCTTCCACTATACTCGATCTAACGGTCAAGAAGGGTCTAGAAGGATCCTTAGATCTATGACCCATTTTACTTCGCGACTTCAAAATTCGGGAGTTCCGGTCGTTTAACACCTTTTTACGCACGGAGTGGGTCAACGTCGAATTTAACCATAGTGTATATCTAATGATCAGGATGGATTTTGAAGATCCTTAGATCTACGATTTGCGTTACTTCACAACTGGAAAAATGGTCAGGGTTTAAAGATAAAGCGGATCTCATGACAATGGATAGGAAACCGCCAGTTGCCATTCAACCTCTCTGGTAACCATGTCAGCAGGTTTCCTTCGGTCGGATTTTAATGTTGTGGTTTTTTTAACATCCCGAACCTCCAGACCTCTGAATTCCCGAAGCTCGGAGGGATTAGCTCCCTTTTGTGTAGCACAGGCTTCAAGGACTCTAGTCATATGGGACTTTGACAAGCCCTAGAGGACTACACTCTTAAATCTTATCCGAGATTTGGTCACGTCTGTGGATTCAAGCCTGAGGTCACTTGGATAAGAAAATGGTTTGAAGGAAGCACCTTTCACAACCCCTGATTTAATACTAGTCGTTGATCCCATCAACTTTTCAAATGGTAGAATCCTTAGGAATTTTTAAATTTATCACGACGGATCTCGATTGTCAATCATGAGATCAATCACGATCTCAGTCATTGATTCTCTAAACTGCTTGTAACTCCACATGCGACCATTAAAACTTGAATCTCACTCACAGAATTGGGGGTTTCTCTCTAAAATCTCAGTTTTTCCCCGAAATCAGTCATAGACAAAATTTGCAATAATGAATTTCACGAATTCGCAACCATCTTGGCCCATACAATCTCGATGTTTGAACCAAAAGCTCTGATACCATAATGTAACGTTCCACAACCATCCGAAGGACATTACGGTGCAAAAAACTCTTTAAAATGAAATTTATGCTAACTAAATTAACTATTCTACTGTTAGCCAATTTCATGTAGCTTACAACTACAAATTAAAACAAATTTAGCTATTGTGCTTAACCACAAAATAGAAGCATCTACAACATGATAATAATCAACATGAATTACAGTTAAACAACTCATTACAACAACAAATAAATCACTTCCAAATACACAAAGTTCATGCGCAACAATTAAATACATATTTTAACATAACAACAAGATAAAACACTTATCTTTTCACAGCAATTGTGCAACCAATTGCTTGGGATGGACGTTCCACACAACCACAGACTGATTATTCCAAATCTCAACATCCAATCATCCTCGAGCTGAGGATAGCAATCCACAAAAGAGGGTGGTCTTTCACAGTCCACTCACAGCTCATAAAACTCTCAACCCAACTGATATTTTCCTACAACTACCCAAATTTTCCACCAACTCCCTTCCTCTTGACCTGTCCAAGCCAAGGAATCACCATTCTTTTATCAAGGTTAACTCAAGGGATGTACCATCTGTTTATCAAGGCTAACCCAAGGAATGAGCCCTTTTTTTTTATCAAGGTCTCTCTGGCACAGGTAGTTAGGAATCTCTCAACTGGGAACTCAAGGGAAGTTGTTGCTCTGAAAACTATTAGCAAACCAACAACAACCACTTGTTGTTTTAGTGCAACTCACCTAAGAGTTCACTCTTCAGGCCTGACAACCCGGCTCTTCAGTTTTCCAGCTCCAATTCACTCCAATTTGCTCCAGCTTGCTCTAGAATTCGCCCTCCATGGCTGCATTAGCTTCAAGCTCTACTTTTTTGCTCTCTGTTGTTGAAATAATGTAACTGCAAAGTGTATTCTAATTATTATTGTTGTATTATTCATTAGATCAATCCCCTATTGCGGATTGATCATGTCGGCTATTGTAAAAGACCAAATCCCCTTTTGTGGATTGGTCAAAACATAATTGTAATAGGAAGAATAAGAAGTCGGCCCCAACATATATTAAAGAGACCCCATAATATATTAAAGGTGGTTATAACCACCTAGATTGAGAAGTTGGCCCTGCCAGTGAAAAGACACCTCCACACGTGTCATAGTTGTATAAATAAGGAGGCTAGAACCTCACTTAGACACACACTCACTTGTTCATTGAGAAGCAAGTTTCGGAGCTGCAGTTGGAGAAGAGAGAGAGAGAGAGGCACATTCCTGGGAGAGAAATTTCTGTATTTTTTTAAGTTATCTCTTGACATTGTATTGGCTATCTATAATAAGGAAGTTTTGTTGGGTTTTCTCCCCCATGAGGGTTTCCTAGGATAAATGATGTGTCTCTTGTGATTGTGTATTTCTTAGTGATCATATCTTATGCTATTGTTATCTAGTGAAATGCAAAGAAATCTAATAATAGCTTAAACCTTAACATGGTGTCAGAGCTAAGCTGTAGAGAGCATCTTTCAAAAGAGAAATTGAAAAACGTCACTATTGTCGTACATGCAAATTAGGGTTTTTTGTTGATGAAGTATTTCAGCCTTAAAACCATCTAGAAAAGTGTGCCCTTCCTTAAGGATCACTTTGGCATCCTTAGCGCAACTTTTCAGTGGCTAGATCTCCTAGAAAGTGAAACCCTAGTTTCACAAAGTACTAGAAAACCAGAGTACCGGAAGTACCAGAGTACCAGAAAACCAGATGCACCAGTCCAAAAGTCCGCAGATCAAGTTTGGAGGGGTAAAAGTTGGATTTTCTCAGATCCAAACACACCAGGCTACTCGCCTCAGGCAAGTGCACCTCCTGGTAAGTTAAGAATTTAATTTTGAGCATTTTCATTTTTGGACATTTTCCTAGCTCCAGGTAAAAGATGTCTGCAAGCACTAAGCTTGTTGACAAGATGGAAGGTGTGGAAAATTGTCGTGCCTGGAAGTATAGGATTGGTCATATTCTTGAAGAGAATGACCTAGCAAGATTCATCAAAGAAGAAGTGTTAGAACCCGACGATGCTCCAGACAAAGCAAAGCATCAAAAGGACACGATTAGGGCCAAAAGAATCATTGCATATTCAATCAAAGATCACCTGATTCCTTATGTGTCATCAAAGAAGCTTACGAAAGAAATGTTTGATTCCCTAAACAGACTGTATGAAGGAAATACCATAAACCAGAAGATGAATCTAAGAACTCAGCTCAAGAATACAAGGATGCAGAGAGGATAATCAATCCAGGAATATTTCTCCAGAATATCAGAATTCAAAGAACAACTAGAAGCGATTGGAGATACCATAGATGAAGACGAACTCATAATGATGATCCTTAATGGTCTCACAAGACCTTGGGATGCATTCATCCAAACGATTTGTGCCAGAATGGAGAAACTAAATTTTGGCGATCTATGGGAAGAATGCATTCAAGAAGAAACAATAGTAGCTAACCGATAAGGTTTACTAGCAAGAGATGAAGATAAAGCCCTAGCTACTCACACTAAAGGCGGAAGAAATAAGTCTCACTTCCAAACAAAAACTCATAAAGAGTCTCACCCCCAAAACAAATCTCAACCAAAGAGATTCCAAAAGAAAGGATAAGGAAAGGAAAGAGATTACTCATCTGTCCAATGCTACCATTGTGACAAGATGGGACATATTGCGAGATATTGTCCAGCTAGACAAGAAGAATACAAGAGGAAAAATAAGAGGCACCATGCCCATGCAGTTGAAGATGAAGAGCCACCCACAAAGATGATAAGAGAACAAATTAAAGACTATGTATTAGTTTCGGCCCTCTCAGGATCGGTAACACCTAGAGAGGACACTTGGCTCATTGATAGTGGTGCCTCCAAGCACATGTTAGGACAAAGAGATATTCTCTCTTTCATTTTAGAAAATAAATTTTCTCAGAAAGTGACACTTGGAGATGATTATCAATACCCTATCAGGGGAGTGGGAGAATCAAACTACAAGCTTAATTAAGGGAATTCAATGAAGATTAAGGACATACTCTATGTACCAGGTTTGACAAAGAACCTACTCTCCATATCAGCTTTAGAAAATAAAGGCTTTAGAGTTTCCTTTATAGATGGATAAGTTCTTATGTGGGCTAAAGGAGAAACCATGAAAGAAGCAATCGTTATTGGAAAAGAAGAAGGTGGCTTGTTTAAACTAAAGGGTCACTCAAAAGCTGCCATGACCCACGCCATTGAGAATCCATGTGAACTTTGGCATAGAAGATTAGCCCACATCAACTACAAGGTGCTACCATACGTATGCAAAGTAGTCACGGGTCTACCAAAACTCAAGGTTGACCATGAAGTTGTGTGCAATGGATGTGCACAAGGGAAGAACATCAAGAACCCTTTTCCAAAGAGAGACGACAAAGCATAAGGAGTCCTAGAACTCATTCATTCATATGTGTGTGGCCCAATTCCATCATCCTCCATCGGTGGGTATGTATACTATGTATCTTTTATTGATGATTATTCTCGTAAGACCTAGGTGTACTTTTTGAAATCAAAATATGAGTTGTTCAGTAAATTCAAGGAATTCAAAGCCTTGCTAGAGAATCTTTCCGAAAGAAAGATCAAGATACTCAGGTCAGATAATGGAGGAGAATACACCTCAAAAGAGTTTGTGAACTTCTGCAAAGATGTCAGGATCAAGAGGGAGCTCACCACTCCCTACAATCCTTAACAAAACGGTGTGGTAGAAAGAAAGAACATAACAATAATGGAAGCAGTGAAGACCATGATCCATGGTCAAGATCTTCCAATATGCTTATGGGCAAAAGCAACAATGACAATCGTATATGTACAAAACCGATTGTCTCATAGTGCACTTGGGTTCAAGACCCCGGAAGAAATGTTCACTGGAAAGAAGCCAGAGGTAAGCCATCTCAAAATAATTGGTTGTCTGGTATTTATACATATTCCGAAAGAGAAGAGAAACAAGCTAGAACCCTCAAGAAAGAAGGGAATATTTGTGGGATATTGTGAGGTCTCCAAGGCCTTCAGGATTTATATACCAGGTCACCATCACATTGAGATCAACAGGGATGTGACCTTTGATGAAGATGCAACGCTCAAGAAATCGAGAAAATGCCAGCTTGAAGAAGTATATGAAGAAGAACCTGTAGCTCCCAGAGTTACAGAATCAGTGAGGGAGGTTCTGAGAGTTGCAGAATCAGTGAGGGAAGTCGTAGCTTCCCCTGATGAGGAAATTCCAGAAGATCATGACATAGTATAATTTCAAGAACCTCCTCATATGACGATCTCCCATAAGAGAAAGCTTGCTTGGGCTAGGGATCTTATTCAAGATGGAGAGAAGTATGGTGTTCCTGAAGGAACCAGGAGACATGTGAAGAGACTTAAGCCTTTCTCCATCTATATGGATTTGATGTGTGATCTCCTAGAAAAGGAGCCTACCTGCTTTGAAGAAGCCATTCAAAAGAAAGAATGGGCAGATGCCATGACAGAAGAATTCCAATCCATAATAAAGAATGATGTATGGGAAATAGTTCGCAGATTGAAGAGCAAGGATGCGATATCTTCCAAATGGCTCTTCAAAATAAAACATGTTGTTGATGCAAGTATTGAGAAGTATAAAACAAGATTTGTCACTCACGGATTTTCTCAAAAGGAAGGAATTGACTATGAAGAGACATTCACTCTTGTCGCCAGATACGCTTCGATCATAACCATCATAGCCCTTGCAGCTAAGATGAAGTGGAAGTTGCACCAGATGGACGAAAATACAACTTTCCTAAATGGTGTCATTGAAGAAGAAGTGTATATAGATCAACCTCAAGGATTTGAAGTTGAAGACAAGAAGACTCATGTCTGCAAGTTGAAGAAGGATCTGTATGAATTGAAGCAAGCTCCTAGAGCTTGGTATGGCAGGATAGACAATTTTTCGATGAACTTGGGCTTTACCAAGAGTAAAGTTGATTCTAACCTCTACTTCAAGGTTATGAACGATGAGTTGGTGATATTTTTTTTGTATGTGGATGACTTATTCTTAACTGGAGAAGAAAATCTCATCACTGAATGTAAGAAGAAGCTCGCTTCAGAATTTGAGATGAAAGATCTTGGCATAATGCATTATTTCTTAGGTCTTGAGGTATGGTAGAGTCCAGAGAGAATCTTCCTTAACCAAGGGAAGTATGTAGTCGAAATCCTTAAGAGATTCGACCTATTGGAGTGCAAGTCCATGAATACATCATGGAAGTGAAGCTAAAGCTATTGGTCGACACTTCATCAGAATTGATTAATGCCATGTTGTATAGACAGATCATTGGATCGCTGATGTACCTGACAAACACCAGACCGGATATCTGTTTTGCCGTGAACACCTTGAGTCAGTTTCTGGTAGAACCCAGACATGTTCACCTAGTTGCTGCAAAACATGTGATGAGGTACCTTAAGGGTACATTAGATTGTGGTCTCAGCTATGATGGAGATCATGATTTCACATTGAGTGGGTACACTGATTTAGATTGGGTTGGAAGTGTCTTTGACAGGAAGAGCACTTTAGGATGTTGTTTTAGTTTGGGATCATCCATGATCTCATGGCAGAGTAGGAAGCAATCCAACATTGCTCTCAGTACAACGAAAGCAAAATACATTGCTACATGTTCTGCCAGCTGCGAATCTATATGGCTTCGAAAGTTGTTGACTGGTCTATTTGACCTAGAGATGGAAGCAACCACGATCCTATGTGACAACCATAGCTACATAAAGATGACAAAGAATCTTGTATTTCATGACAAGTCGAAGCACATAGAAATCCAATATCATTACATCCATGACATGGTGCAGAGAGGAACCATAAAGCTCCAATATGTTAGCACGGATGAACAGGTTGTCGATGTGTTGACCAAGCCTCTATCTCATGTAAAGTTTGAGCACTTTCGAGATAAGCTTGGTATAGTCCGAAAGGACCTCCCTCGAAAGGGGGAGTAGTGTTGAGATATGCCAGGCTAGTATTGTGCTTCCAGCTTAATTGTTGTGATGTAAAGTCAGTCTAGTTCTGTGCTTCCAACTTAATTGTTGTGTTGAGATATGCCTAGTACTGTGCTTCCAGATTAATTGTTGTGATGTAAAGCCAGTCTAGTTTTGTGCTTCCAGCTTAATTGTTGTGTTGAGATATGCCTAGTACTATGCTTCTAACTTAATTTTTGTGATGTAAATCCAGTCTAGTTATGTGCTTCCAGCTTAATTGTTGTGTTGATATATGCCTAGTACTGTGCTTCTAGCTTAATTGTTGTGATGTAAAGCCAGTCTAGTACCGTGCTACCAGCTTAATTGTTGTGACGTAAAGCTAGCCTAGTATTGTGCTTCCAACTTAATTGTTGTGACGTAAAGCCAGTCTAGTATTGTGATTCCAGTTGAATTGTTATGTAGAGTTCCAGCCTCGTGATATGATGATGAGCCAACCTCATGCTGTGATGATGTGACTAGCCTCATGCTGTGATGATGATGCATTAGTTTTATACTAATCCATATTGATGCAAATGATGATTTCATTCCACCGAGAATGATGATGTTGCCTATTAGCACTAGGAATCACCTTCATATTGCATGGAAGGCAAGCCCAATACCCATCAGGTTATATATGAATGTAAGAGTGTTTTAAAGGGTCAAATGGAAGAGACTCAAAATGATAATGTTCCAACTCAAAAAACAGGGCTAGCATGCACCAACAATTAAGGTCTTTGCTAACTTCAATCAGTAATTTGGGAGTAAGTATGAATAGAGGGAAGACTTGAATAAGAGGAATGTAGGGGCTACTGCAAACATAAGGTCTACAAAAGCCTAAGGAAGAAGGTTTCTTAACACAAGATCTTCTTGAACTGAGAAACTAAGGAAGCTAAATAAACATCATGATAATATAATGATCAAACATCCACCATAACATCGCCACAATCATTCATGTGAATCATTCAAAGCATGAAAATTTAGCATCAAAAGCAAATAAGCTGAAAGAGAAGCTGATTTCTATTAGCCAAAATGTCTTAAGTCCATTACATAGCTAGATCACAGTCACTTCATCAAAATATTATAGTCTAAGGGAGCCTTGCTCAACCATCCAAACCTACCAAAGCAATTGATCTATCTATTTATAACAAAAGGGAGGCAACAACTGGAGGTACGAGCTGGCCTCCTTCCCTTGAAAATCTCTAAACATTTATTTGATCTAACTTATTTAACAACCTATGCTATAAAGCACGAAAATGTTGGTGACTAATCCAACCAAGCTTCGAACTGATTTGATTCTCTTTTGATGTGCAACTCCTGTTTTGCCATGTGTCTTCTAGGAGCATGTGGTTATTCTCATGATGTCAGCTACTATTTCTACAATCTTCTCCATCATCAGCTATCCAAAAAGCTATTAGCTTAGCCCTCCTGAATCCCTGATGTCTGTTGGTGTTGTGGGGTATTCTACCCTACGGACTAACAAGCTAGGGCTTTAAACTTGTACGCAGATCATGACCCTTAAGACATAACTTTTAACCTTCTACCCGAAATCACGACCCCTTTTCTCATGCACACATGGGAAGAATCAACTAACCTTTTTATCCACGGTTGAAGTAGATCCTCCGTTGAGCCTTTATCTCCTTGCTGCTGCTACTCCTTCCACAAAGCTTTCCTGCAATCAAGACAAAACTACACATGCATGCTATTGATCTACTAGGGGGTTAGAGATTAAACATAAATCAAATAACATAGATAAGACTCATGTATTCGGGACAGGAAAAGTATATTTTTCATTAATCTCAATATGAATCAACTTACAATGATTTCTAAGATCGGCCACCGTTCCTTGATCCTGATCCTGGGCTCTTCCTCTTCTTTTTTTCCTCCAACTGCTGCTGCTTGAATTTCTCCTAAAGCTTGAGGCAAGGCTAAAGGGTTGGGACAAAACTAACTTGGCAATTTGGCAGAGTTTCTTTGCTATGATTTTTTCCCCTCTGAATAGTACCCCTACCCCTCCTTTTATAGGCTAGGAGGAGCTAGGGTTTTAGGCGAACTCTCGGCCATGCATGGCTGGGAGTTCCAGTTAACTGACAAAAAGCTTCGTGTCCCGGCGGAAACTTCCCTGATTTTTTGCTTTGTTAGGTAACCGCGGGCTGTAGTGGGTTAGCCCGCGGGTACCCGCGTGCAGTAGAAGGTCAGCAAGCGGGTCCCCCACGCCCAGTGAACTGGTAGGGCGCGGGTTGCTTGTTTTAAGTGGTTTTTCAAGGTTTTATTCAGCATGGCTTTGGCAAGGAAGAGGCATGAGTTGGCCTGATGCCAGGTAAACCTGTGTAGAGCATTTTAGGGTTATAACAGTTGGTAGCCTCTTTAGGTAGCAGTCTGAGTAGCGTATTTCACAACTGGGCAAGTAGAAAAGGTAGCGCATTTAGGTAGCACCATTGTGTTGCGTATGTGTGCCAACCTTTGTTCTCTGTGAAATATTAGGTAACGCCTTTACATAGCGCCACTGTGCTGCACCTGTGTGCCAACCTTTGTTCTCTGTGAAATATTAGGTAGCGCCTTTACGTAGAGACACTGTGTTGCGCATGTGTGCAGGTTTATTCTCTGCCAGATATTAGGTAGCGCCTGTAGGTAGCACCACTTATGTTGCATCTGTGTACATGTTTATGTAGCACTGTAAAAAAATGCAGCGCCTCCAATCTTGAGCATGTGTAGAGAAAATAGTGGCCTTGCATAATGTCAAAACCATTATATTTAGGTGACTTGGCAGTACTGTAGGTAGTGCACTTTACCACTGAGGGAGTTAACACTTCACAAAAGCCCAAAACTTTGATAGTTAAACGCTTAGAAGCCTATATAGATGGCAGAGGTAATATTTGAAAAGAAGTTTACCCTCTCAAAAAGGAAACATCCTAAAAAATGGGGCTCACCTTTCATCAACTATTTTGTTACCTTGACACTTAACCTCACACTCTTTCTGGTAGAAGGAGGTTCTTCATTTGGCACATCAGGCTTCTTCTTCTTAACAATGACTAGATTTTTCAGTGGGGCTATGCTCTCCTTGACTGTTGATGTCTCTTTCTCAATTGCAGCTTCAACCAATACTTGCAAATTTCTTTGAGCTACCTCATCTTGAAAATGTTGCAACTCTGCCTTGAGTTTCATGTTCTGAGATTAAAAACCTCTATTCTGCCTATAAAGGTTCTGGAGCTGCTTGTGAAGGGGCTGGGCCTTTCGCGCTGCAAACCTTGCCAAGTCAAGGGTATGGTTGTAGCCATCCATGAGCTCCTTCATTTTCACCCTGTTATACATGGCCTCTGTTTTCAACTGAGCCACCTCTTTTCTTGCATCCCTAAGTTGCCTGATAAGTCTTTTGAAGGTTTGACTGTCAAGAGGAGCAGTGACTTGCACAATCTCAATAGGTTTTTTCTCAGTCTCCTCTTCCACCTGCATGGGAAGTGCCTTATCTACCTCATCAGGTTTCTTGGTGGCTTTGATTTTACCCTTCTTCCTCTGCACAGGGGTTTCTTATTTTCTTTCCACATGCTTTTCAATGCCTTTACTCTTCTTCCTTTGCACAGGGATTTCTGGTATGCACTGTTCTTCAATAACTTCCCTAGAAATTGATGACCTTGCGAAAGGTCTTTTATCCTTGATTTTGACTGTTGGAGGAGAAGAGGGGAAGAGTAGCTTCTTCCCTTTCTTGGATGTAGCTTTGGTAGAAGAAGGAACCTCTTCTAATCCTGGTGGAGGAGGTGGTGAAAAGTCTCTTTGTGGGGAAGGACAGGCTTCCTCCTCAGCTCCTGTGACATGCTTGTTGACCTTTGAAACTTGAACATTGGCTCTTCCCTTTCTCTTCCTACCGGTCCCTACTTTAATAGCACTGGTGGGTGATAAAGGACTTGCATTTTGTGATTGAGGAGTTGATGCTAGATCCAACTTGAAATGAGAAGTAACAACAAAATGCTCCCATGAAATCTCTTTTTTACCCAATTCCTCAGAGACTAGCATTTTGATCAATCCAGAGTGGAAAAGGCTAGAATCCACATCCTTAGATTTGGATTGAATCCTATCTGACATCTTACCTATGCTCCTCAACAAGTAATAGGGAATATTCATCTCAACTTTACCAGTAAAATGTAGCAAAAAACTTATGTGGTATTGGTACAATGTGATAAATCTCCCTTCACATGTAAAATATCTTTGGATGATCTTCAAAATTATGTCAAACTGTTCAATCAATTGACCCCTTGGCACACCTTTAGATAAATCATTGGCTTGATGTTCAGGTTTAAAGAGATATTTAACATTGGATGAACTCAAAGCCATGGCTTTGAACCACTTTTCACCTGTAATGGGGATTCCTGTTGCGCTGAGATAGAGGCTTCAGTCACCTCAAATTCCAAATCCCCAACCTTGGTTCTTTTGCCATCAAAGTGTGATGCAAACTGTTTTGTTACCTCTGGATGGCCTCTCTGCATATTCTAGCAGAAAGAGAGGCATCCCACTCTTTGAAAGACCTCCCTTGCCATGGGCTCTGTATAAAAAAGATGCATGCCCACAGGTTCTGTCCTAACCACCTTGCCACCTTTGTGTGTCTTCCTCGATTGAGGAGTCTCCATGGCTTAGAATGAGATCTTTTAAAGGCTTATGGGATAGTAATAACCAGGAAGACTTTAAATCGGGCTTCAAATGTACAAGGCTGACCCTTTTAAACAGGTTGGTGCTAGTAAACCAAGTTTTGATTGTGGGAATGACACCCTTAGATTTGTACAAGCACTGAAGGTTTAAGCAATGAGAGGGTACTCTTGTAATTTTCCTTTTGAAACTGGGAAAACACGCTCGACTCGAATAACAAAGGAAGCAGGGGAGACATAGTAAGGTTAAGCAATGCCTTTGTGTAACGTGATGTGTATGCAAAGGATAAACTGTAAGCTCAATGACTATGGGGGATGGGTATTACAGACTTTGGCGTACATGTGTGAAGTTCATAGGTTTGAAATGAGAGGAAAAGAGAAAAGGGTGCGAGGAAAAGTCTCTCACAATTTGCAAGCCCGATAATCCAGACTCTGAGTGCTAATTCTCTGTGAAAATTAATGTGCAGAGGAGGTAACGCGGGATACCTGTGGAGTAAACACATGTTTGAATCTTTGGCGAAATCTCAGGGTGAAGTCACAAACTTTTCAGCCTTCGGATCTACCACAACATTAGATATGGTCATACTACTGTCGCCTGTTTAGAACTTGTGAATTTGCGCAGCGCGACACTATTGATTTTTTCAAAATTAAAAACTGTTACCAGGGCTCGTAGATGCAATATCTTGAAGGCATCTTTTAACTGACTTCTGGCACTGAAAACATGGAACATGGAATCAGTCGTGGTAATCATAACTCGTGGTGGAAATCATGATGAATGGGTAAGGTGCTACGGAACCGCTTGATGAGTGAGCAACGCTCCAGTTTGAAAAATGATTGGACAGGTAAGCAAGGACAACAAGGCATGATCACGAGGTCATGAGTGAGGGGAATGGTGTGTCTCATCAGTCTAGTCATGGGAGGGGAGGGATTGATCCTAATGACACATCATGAAGGGGTCCAAAACTTTAAGTCATGAACTAACAAGGGTTTAAGTCCAAAAAATCAATTTGAGGATCAAACATGAGCTATGACTCAAAAGTTTATTTATCTAAGGGGACCTAACAAACATAACTTTAAAGGGATGAAAATTAAAAAATTAAAATCTAAGGCTTAAAAAAGGATTAAAACAAACTAAAAGACCCAAGGTAATTTTAGTGTGATAACACTGTTGATGAGAAAAAACTTCTGATGATTTATCGATACACCAGTCAGTGTTCCAAGATGATATTGAGGATGTTGTCCTCTCACCCACCTGATGTTGTTGATGACGTTGTCCTCTCTCTCTCACCTTATGCTGTTCTAGAATACCCTTCTTGTTAAGGGGGAGTGTTGAAATAATGTAACTGCAAAGTGTATTCTAATTATTATTGTTGTATTATTCATTAGATCAATCCCCTATTGCAGATTGATCATGTCGGCTATTGTAAAAGACCAAATCCGCTTTTGTGGATTGGTCAAAACATAATTGTAATAGGTAGAATAAGAAGTTGGCCCTAGAATATATTAAAGGTGGTTATAACCACCCAGATTGAGAAGTCAGCCCTGCCAGTGAAAAGACACCTCCACATGTGCCAGAGTTGTATAAATAAGAAGGCTAGCACCTCACTTAGACACACACTCACTTGTTCATTGAGAAGCAAGTTTCAGAGCTGCAGTTGGAGGAGAGAGAGAGAGAGAGAGAGAGAGAG
>ML802888.1:626824-683297 GCA_009831015.1 Picea engelmannii
GGACAATTTCTTGACATGTTCATAAGGTACAAAGGTACACGTATTTATGCATGTGAGAGTTGAATGGTCATGCCTTTAGGAAAAGGTGCAACCATTAGTAATGACCATATAAAAATATAAACATATATTATTAAATAAAATGTAATAGATGTTTGGGTATATTACAACCACTTTAAGGAAGGGGATCAGATGTTCCCTCATCTCCAACCATATAAGCAAACATCACTCAAGGATAAGAGCCACTAGAAGCTCTCAACCAAGTTTTATGGACCCTATACTATACTCCATTGTATTGACCCAATTGCTTACAAGTTGGCTCTTACAATCCTCTCTAATATCCACCTAATATTTCATGTGTCTTGCTTAAAGAAAGTGGTCACGCCAAATTGCAGAGTTCAAACCATCCTCCTAGAATTGGATTACAAGGGTTCCATTTGGTTGTAGCCTAAGGTGGTTTTGGAAAAAAGAGAGCATCACGTATGCCAATGCACTATCCAATAATTCTTGATATGATGGAAGGATACACAACCCAAAGATGCCACATGGAAACCCCCTACCCTCCAACACTTTCCTCATCCCCAATTTCTAGGACAAGACTATTTTTTAAGGGGGAGGGCATGCTAGGGTCCCACCCCAACTCCTCTAGTTAACAAGATAGATTGTCGCTTAATGTATTGTGGTCATTGAATCTATTAAATAAGGCCCACTATGGTAGTTATAGTGTGTGATTAATAAATGTAAGGTGGCCTCATTAAAAAAGGTCCACTAATGAGTTGTTGTAGCCTCATTAATGAAGGCCCACTAATGAGTTGTTGTAGCCTAATTAATGAAGGCCTACTAAGTGGTTAGAGTTTTGGCGGTCATAAACTATTTATAGTAGTAGAAGTTATGTAATCAAGTACCAAATGATTGATATTGTGTTGGAGCTATACATGATTGGAGGTTCCCCCCTTGAAGACACAAGTGAGTATCAATAAGAATATCAATAAATGCTTGCCTACTTTTGTTGTTTCGTTAATTTAGTTCCATTTTATTTACTTTCTGCATTTATATTTCTATAAGTACTTTGTTTCAACTATTAAGGAACACCATAGTGGAAAAATCCCTTCATATATGTTATCTAAAGGTGATATTTCAAGGGGAATCCAAAAGTGATATCAACTTTGTTAAGGATTCGTAACTCGTCCATCTTATTTAATACCTAAGAACCAAAATGTCTTGGATCACTTAGGTAAATTATTAGTTTCAAGCTTAACTTCATTTAGGTAAGAATATAAATTAATAAAATAATTAATTGACTAACCAATGAAGTTATCATTTTGGAATCCAATCATTCCTAGTCCATTTCATTCTTAGTCGAAGAAGGTAACCAAAAGGAAAACCTATGAAGTTTGTTGAACCAAAGGGAGATCCCCCGCTTTACCTTCTAACTTTTCATAGTGACAAGGAATTTGATGAATTTTGTGCCCAACATTGAGGTGCTTCTCTCGATTCATTCCATCAAGGGAACCACAACAAGGTTGGTGTTGATAGCAATGGTAAGTGGTAAAGGACCAAGGGGTTAGCAAAGAGGATATTGAGGAATGAATGAGTAGCCTAAGAAGAAATTTGGTATGCGAGAACCATATGAAAACATCTTATTGCACAATGGTTTCTCATCTCCTAACCAAGATGGTAGTGTGTCAAGTTCAAGGAACATGAAATGTGAATGCCTATTTGATGCTAAGTTGTAAAAGGTTATTTAGGGTATAGGGGAGAAGCTCTATAACAATGTTGAAATTGACAGAAAGCTTTTGATATGGAAAAAGAGGATGAGAGTGAGAAATACATGCATAAGTTGTTATACTACATGGAAATGATGATGAATGTAGCCTTGCACTGGGATATGTATAGTATTCATTGAATAAAAAGGCTCCACTACTATCAATGTCAGGGAATTATTGAAAAGGAGGATGAAAGTGAGAAGCACAAGCATAGGATGTTATACTATATAGAAACAATGTTGAATGTGTAATTGCACTTTGACATGCAGTCTTCACTAACGAAAAAGGCCCCACTTCTATCGATGTTGGTTCTAAGTTAGAGAAGTTCAACTTCACAAAGCTAGGTGGCCCAAGAATACTCTTTATCGAGTAACTTTTTATGGTGTCTAAGTATCTCTTCTTTTTATATGTGGTTATCATTTTTGTATCTTGTCATGTGTTCAACTTTGATACCAATATAGGAGGAAGAACTCTTGGTATATGAGTTGTACAAAATTTGTATACAAGGTTGCAAGGTTGTACTTTTGTGGGTGGCTCTATTCCATATTTGTAGCTTTGATAAACATATATGGGTATAGTCATGTAGTAGGTGCAAGTGGTTTATCAACAACACATGTATCGATATTATTTATCCTTTCTTTTGTTCTGGGCTTAATTCTAGGGAATAAACGACTTAATATACACTTGGGCTTGCCCTTGAAGGTGCAAAGGCATGCTAATAGAATAAGCACTGTAAAAAGATATTTTTGAGAAATAGATCTCCTGTAACGTTTTTCCAAACATATATCAAAACAATTATACAATTTTTTATTTGAAACATTGACGAGAGTAATTCATTAACCAAATATTAAATTAATTTGTATGCAACATTGATAACGAAAAATATTTTCGAGAACATTGCGTTAACCATATAAAATAAACATAATCATTGAGTTGCAAAAGCCAAAGATTCTATTGCTACAAGAAACTATGGGGAATTGAGACATGATAGTTAGTAGTCTTAAGAAATCCCTAAAGGATTAGGATTTTATTTCCCTAGATTCAATAGGTTAGTCTGGGGGCATAATTATAGTGTGGAGATCAAGCTTGACTCTGGAAAATTCATTTGTTTTTCTTTTCAGGATTGTGCATGGAATTCATCAGTAAGGTATTGGGATAACCTATTACTGTGATGAATGTGTGTGTGTCTTATGAAGGGAAACAACTTTTTATGGGATAAAATATTTCCGTTACATGTGATTAGGAGTGGTAGAATGATTACTGGAGGCGATTTAATTTTTAATGTGAACAAAAGTGTAGTATGGGGGGGGTTGGAAAAGTGGGGACAATTTAGCAGAGTTGAATCTACATTAGATAGAGGTGGAAAGATTGGTTGACGTGGAACCCATCTCCATTAGACGTACTTGGAGAAACAGCCAAGTGGGACACAATCTTGTCTCAAAGCGCCTTGACAAATTTCTTGTATTTGAAGAGATTCTACAAGGTATGGATAGGGTGTGAGTTTAGGTCATTGCCAGTAAAGTTTTTTTTTTTATCATTACCCAATATTTCTACAATTATAATTATCTGATTACAAACCATCTAGTCCTTTCAAGTTTAATTGAGGATGGTTTCTTAAGGAATAACTTCAAACAAATGTAAAAGGCACTTGGAAAAAATATAAGGAGGGTCTCAAGTCATCTTCCACTGAATAATTTGTAGAGTCTTTTAAAGTAGTTAAAGGTAAGGTTATGGCTTGGGTAGGGGAAAGGCATCGAGACAAAGATAAATATATAAATAGATAGAGGTATCTATTGATGATCTACTCAATGTGAATGCACATGGTACCTTTAGTGAAGAAGAACTTAATATATTAAAGGAATTGGAGGCTAGAAAGAGAAAATTGTTGAATGACTAGGAGGCATAATGGAGATTGAAAAGCATGGGACTTGGTTGGAGCTTAGAGATGAAAATAGTGAATATTTCCACTAGTTTACAAATTACAAAAAAAAATTAATACTATGTACAATATGAGGAATAAGGATGGCGAGGTGGTTATGAAATTCAAGGGTCTAGCTGAGTTGGGAGTGAGACACTTTAAGTCCATTTATCAGAAGCTTGAAGATGTAAATATATCTAAAATTTTCAAAGTGGCACCATATTTTCCCCAATTGGTTACTGAAGAAGACAACCATGTACTGTATGAAGAGGTGTCTGATGATGAGCAGTTGGGTGTGATGGATTCTTTTCAAAAAGACAAAATTCGAGACATGGATGGGTGGATTGTAGATTTTTTATTAGTTTTATTTACTTATTGGGTGATGATCTATTACGGGTGGTGGAGGAAGCAAGACTTAGTGGCAGAGTGCATGTCTCTTTCAACACAACCTTCTTTACACTCATGCCAAAAGCGGACAATCCATAAACATTTGATGCGTTTTGGCTAATTGCACTTTGTAGCTATGTATACAAGATTATTTCTAAGTTTCTGGCCGTGATGTAATGACCCAACCTGATGACCCCTACTTGATTGGTGAGAAATGACTCTAGTATGACAATAATTAATTAACAAACATTTTGCCTAACTTCCTTGTTTTAGTTTAAATGCATGGATATTATGACTTCTTGAATTCTTGTTATTAATGTATATAAACACGTGTCAAAGATGTAGACTAGTCGATAATTGAGGTCATAGTGTGCACAAACAAAGTAATATAATAATAAATACAATGAATTGATGTTATGAATTGTGTTGAGATGTTATAAGATCACATGATTGTTGTGATTTCATATAGGTGTGATATGATGCTCCTAAGGAATTGACCAGTAAGAATGCTACTCATTTGATTTTGATTATGTTAATACTAATGGCCGACTAATGATGATGGCATGTACCACAAGATGAAAGACCTTGGGCTCATCTATGTTTTCTACAATAAGAACATCAATACCACTATACCTTCATGAGGGTCCATGATCACGAAGGGGTTTGTATCATCTCGCCACATGGGTCAGGGTCATGAGTATGACACAACCTTCAAAGCTTCATTAGTCACCCTTCATATTGATGAATATAGGTCATAGAAGTAAGAACGATGTTTTGTTTTGTTCTATGATTTATTTTGCATGTCTTCTTGGTCATTTGGATGCTTGTCTATGTGCCCTAGTCTTTTTAGGTACTAATAAGTGCATTTTGGTATATAGTTAAGCAACATTATATGCCAATGATGCATACATGGTATTAGGGAATATGATTTCGTAAAAATAAATAAAGAAAAAAAATGCACCTAAAATGAATTAATAAAACAAAGGGGAACTTTGGGAGAATTTATACACTCCCACTTGGCAAAGGGCATGTAGTTTTTATTATTTTATAAAGATGGCCATGAAAAGGGGAAGGGGGATGAACAAGGAGTTCATTTTGTATTTTTTTGGTTATAGAAAAGGGCCATCTCTAGTTTAACTTCCTCCATGTTTTTGGGTTGGAAATTTTCTTATTTAAATGGAATGGGAATCTATTTATGCTAGGGGGCAGTCTTGGTTGATTGTCTCATGTACAAACTTATGTGGATGTTTTGACATGCATGAGACTAGTGTGGATGTTTTGACATGCTTGAGACTAGTGATAGTTTGAGGGTTGTCGACTTGATGACCTCAACTCCTCAAATTGAGGAATTAGGTTGGGATGAGAGTCCTCCTTTCCTCCACAATTGTCCATTCTTAGATGTACATTCTACTATTGATATTGTTGGAGCTCGATTGATCCTCTTCTCTTACCTTATGAAGGTAAATTTCAATTATTTTCAGGTATTTTTCCAATTCCTTTCTAGTTTTCAACATATTAATTGTAATACCCCAATTTTGATCCCCGATTCATTGTTGTGTATATACATTTTGAATGGCTATAAGTTGAATAATGTAATTTGTAATCGAACATTGAATATTAATAAAAGTACACCACTGACTTCAAAAGAGAAGGACAAAAAGAAGGGGGGCTATGACTCCATAAGAAGGGAAAGACAAGGGGGCTTAGTAGGCTAACGAAGGATAATTAGTAAGGGAGCTCACCCAAAGTATTGTAAAATGTAAAAATTATATCTTTGATTATTAGCTAATTATGGTTTACCAATTAATTAAGCCTTATGGGGGATTAGTGCATGAAGGGATATGTGTCCCCTTCGTGCCATGTAATTTAAGTTACCTTTGCATGCAAGAGAATTATGTTTATGATGGTTCAAATTTCAAGGTTTGAGGGGAGACGAGAGTTTGAGGAGAATTGTTATTCAATTATGAGAAAGACAAACTCACTAGAAATTGGGAATTCACCTTGTTAGCACTAGGAATCACCCTTAGACTGCTATAAGGATAAGCCCAATACCCATTTGAATATGAATAATTAAAACAGGTTTGGTAGGTGGATCAACAAAACTCTATGAGAAAGGAGAAGGAAATAAATTAAATGCAGATCAATAATATTGCATTGGGCATGGAGTCATAATCATTTTGTAAATCAAAGGTAATTAAGCTAAGTTATCATACAACAATATATGTGATGGAAAATAGAAGAAAGAAGAAGAAAAACATAAAGCAGAACATTCACCTAATATAAATACTCTCTGCAAAAGTGAATGAAATCTACTCGAACAAAAAGAATGATTAACAAGCAAGTCACAACAGATCCTCTGCTAATCAAAATTTTATTAATCAAAGGCAGACATTGATCCTCAAACTCTGCAATTTATGCAAGCAAGAAGATATAAAAGAAATGAAAAAATAGAGCAGTTCATAAGCTGACAACACAACTTTCAAGAATCTCTAATGGCATATATGATTACATCATGAAATGCCCTCAGGCATACAAATCATCACACACAGATTTCTGCCTACTCAAACTCTCTCTCTGGTCTCAAGACTGAACCCCTCTATCATTGAACATTCTTGAATATATATCCCATCTTTATTCATTTCCCTTTACGAATCCGATATCAATTATTTACATAGGGTTCCCTTCATCCTAGGAGTTCGTAGCAAAAGGTTACAACATAAAAAATAACCAATCGCTAATTTCTACGGTCTTGTCTAGGCTGATTAATGCTTGCAAGACGCATCAAGCTACAAGATCTGATGATAGAACACTTGTCCCTCTTTCATTCACTTGAAGATTTGGAGGAGGTTTGTTCCAGCTGGAAATCAAATGCACACCAGTTCTAGCTGAATGTACAGTTGCAATGAGCCTATGGATATTCGCTGTGAAATCTTTGTTTCCAGCACTTTCGTAGCATTATGGTAAAAACTTGCTGTACAATCTTTGTTTATGACTGTTTTCAAACTTTGGCCATTGCTTGATCTTTTACTTGAAACTGCTTGATTACATACTGCTCAAAGATCCAATAATGCAAGCTACTTTGCCAGTCCACGAAACTATCTGGAAAGCATAAACTATATCCATTCATCTATCCATTCAAAATCCCCTGCCATAAACTATTGACTTGATGGCTGTAATGTTGATAAGGTTTACCAAATTTGCACCATTAAGACCAGGTGTATCATGAGCAATGGTTTTTCATATTCACATCTTCAACCAGAGACTAATTTTGCAAACAAAGATCTGAAATTTCTTGTCTGCCACGAACATCAAGACTTGGAACTACAATATATCTGTCAATTTTTCCAGTCCTTGTCTACAAACATCTTATTCGGAGAGGCATAATCCTACCACAAGGATCGATAAAAAAAGGCCTCCATGATCTGTTGAAAAGGGGAGCATTTAATGAAATAGTGGCCACAACTGCTACTTACGGAAGCTGTGGTAAAATTTACGTTGAAGTTCGGAAAAGTCGGAACACACTTGAAATTCTTCTAGCAAAGGTTGCGCAACGTCATCCTGTGAACATATAACTATCTTTCCAAACCTTTAAGCCAATGCTTTGATAGTTACAAAGACTTCATCTACTGTTGTATTTCCTGTTGAATGCTTGGTAACCAAAATCTTGATTTTCATCCCAGAGACTTGTACCATTTCCACTACTAGGAGGCAAATCCAGTTCCTTGTCTCCTCGGCGCTTCATGAGCAAGCCCGAGAACATACAAACGAGAGCATCCAAATCCTTTTGAAATCCAAATTTTGGCATATTAGATAGCTTGAAAAAGAAAGGCAATGTTGACAAAATGGGCAATAGGGTAGTGAAATTGGTGTGAGGGTGAAAAGTTTATGATGAAAATTTGTGTGCTTACATAGGCTCCATGGGGGATGGTATGCTCACTGCGAGCTGCCAAGAACTCTGCATACTAAGGGGTTGATCCCAAAACTTGCCAGCAACTTGAAAACCGACTTTCTCTCTACTAAAACCATCCCAAACTGAACACTGAAAACTATACATGCTGTAGAACTCACTGTTGAAAACCAAAACTAAAAACTACGAAAGGATGCTCAAAAAGTGAGCTTATTCACACCTACCTACTGAACTAAATTATAAGTTGCTTGATCATGTGAAGTGAAAAATTCAATGTAATCTTGCAAACACTTTGTCCACTGGTTGAATTCCTTGCATGTGTTTTCTCAGGGGTAAAAGGAAAACTTTGGTTAATGGCAAGTCATATAAAAACTAGGAAACAAATTCAACTTTGACAAAATTTAAAAACTTAGGCCCACTTATTGAATACAAACATTGTGCAAAAGGATCATCAAAATAATGCAAATTGATCTTTGTATCAACCTTCCAATTGCTGTCTTGCTTCCATGCATTTCAACTTGATGACTGTCACAAGGAGGATGAAAATTTTGATAAGAGTGTTGCAATGAAACACTTGTTGTCAACTAGGACATAGCTGGTTTTGACACTAGCTCATGATCACCTTCATTTTCATACCTATAACTGATTAAAGGATGAAAATTTTGACTGCAGAGATCCTCCAAATAACAAGCTACAAGATCATTGAAAACCTGAAAAGGATGTTGCTGAATTATAGAGTTGTCAATTTGTTTCAGTGAGTCTATATGACTTTGCATCAACTCACACTCCTCGGCTTCATTGATGATTTTAAAATTTTCTTTCAAAAGCTTAAATGAAGAAAAACATAACGACAAAGAATTACTTTCGACCGACTCACAACTTTCCTCATGCTCAATGGCATAACTGTCGTATATGGGCCGAGTGCTTTCATCATACTGCTGAAATAGAACACCTCCCAATGAAAAACATACATCTGGCTACTCTAAAAAATCAGCATCATATTCACCATCATATCTAGGCAAATCATAAGCCCCTGCAATGTCATCAACTAGGAAAATTGGGACAACAACTTGCTCTTCAAGAAGTGGATTATGTTCATCTACAAAAATATCACCATTGAAAACTCCAGGAAAATTAACTAAAGAATCGACCTTCTGCTCATAACAACATGGATCCAAATCAAGAGTTTGTTGATCATGCTCATTCTCCTGTTCCTCAACATTCAACTCTTCATCCTTAATATGATATGAAAACTTTCCACAAGCTCGAAGCTTGTCTTCTATTTCCTAGGCATCATTGAACATCTATTGCGAGGTCATAGACTTTCTCTTCGAGATAAAGAACTAGATCAGGGTGTGGTGCTATTGTATATTGCACCATGGAAACAACTTCAGAAGGCCAGATCTCCAACGACATACTACAATAAAAACTGTGAAACCTTTTGTTGAATGTAGCAAGTGATTCATCCTTCTCTCTTCTTAAGGCATTAAACTCAGTTAAGTACTGATCAAAGTATTTGTTTTCACCCTATTATCTAAAAAATGCACAATGAAAATCAGCCCATGAACCAATGGAACAATCTTCCAAATTTATGAACCATAAAGCAACATCTCCAAATAAGGATTTTCAAAATAACCTCACAGCTACATCCTCATGTACAATTTTAAAATTATCAATGACATTCTCAAAAGTTGTTAGGTGTTTCTCAGTTGCAACATGGTATCCTCCATTGAACATAGGGAGATAATCAATAAAATTGGGAGGTTAATCATGAAGAATAAGTGGCAATATCAAAGGTTTAAATAATTCCCTTCTTGTTCTAGACTGAATTTCAGTGGGTTGAAAGTAAAGTTCAATAGGCTGATTGCAAGTTTCAGAAGAAATTGTAGAAGGTAATGGATCAACTTTACTATCTACAAAATGACTAGAATGATCAGGTTCAAGATATATGAGTATATGCACATCATATTTATCATGTGTTTCAGATGAAGGAATAGGGTCAACATCAATAATGCAAGAAGAATGCAGACCTTCTTCTTCCAAAGAGGGATATATAAATGAAGGTTTATGATCATTATAGTAAACAAAGCAAAGGATGATTCTCTTGATATGTGAAGGAAAATACAAGAAAGGGCTGACAAAAAATAACATAAGTTCCTAAAAGAAACTTATGACTTGATACCTAGACTTCCCGTGTCTTCCTTTCATTTATCTATTTGAGCTCGTTCTTCAGTGGAGTCTTGTAACTTGATTTGAATCACCAACAAGTTCTTCAAATGTGTGAAGTCGCCAGGGGAAATATTGCAGTATGTTCTGTCACCAATCCTTGTTCACCATCAAGAATTGGTCGTAGTATTTGATGTACAACCTAGGGAAGATATCTTTGTGTTTCCATTCCCTAACAACGACGCCAAAAATGTTAGCACTAGGAATCACCCTTATACTGCTATAAGGATAAGTCCAATGCCCATCAAAATATGAATAATTAAATCAGGTTTGGTAGGTGGATCAACAAGACTCTACGAGAAAGGAGAGGACATGCAATTAATTGGAGATCAATAATATTCCATTGGGCATGGTGTCTTAATCATTATGTAGATCAAAGGCAATTAAGCTAAGTTATCAGACAACAATATATGTGATGGCAAATAGAAGAGAGGAGAAGAAAAACATAAAGAAGAACATTCACCCAATAAAAATCATCTTTGCAAAAGTGAATGAAAGGTACTCGAACAAGCCCCGGATGGGGTGACACGTGGACGCTCCTCGACACCTGGCTCAACACTAAGCCATAGCATAAATGTTGATGGCCGCCACCCTCCTGCCCTGCATTAACGATGGTAGACGACCATAACAACAGATATACGGTGGAGGGACACCTCCCTCGCGCAAACACTCTCGCTCACAACGCACTCAGCATGCCAGGATTTATGGATAGCTAGGTGAATCTAGCCTTTGGCAATTTGTTTTTTCGAACGCCTGGACAGAGTTGGTCTGCTCTCGCTTCGGCTCTCCCCTTCGTCTGGGAGCTTTGGTGCAGCCCTGTTTCTTTCTCACCCTGGTTTACTCTCATCTCGTTGCATCCTCACTGTATTGTTATATATTCCTTGGCAATTATGACCAGGAAGCGGGGCAGGCCTCGCCATTGCTCGACCTGGTACACTCACAAAGCACAATGGCAAAGGAAGGAGAAGCTGGAGCAGGCTCTGTCGTTGGCGACCTCCATCCTCCGAAAGAAGGCTCGAGTTGACCAATTGGCTCTGCATGCCATCATTGCTGAGACTGGGGCTGATTGTAGCAGTGAGACCACGACAATTCAGTCTGAAAACAGGCCGGAGGATGGTGTTGCGGATGTGTTCCCCACCTGTTATGTGGAAGAAATACCGTTCATGGAGGAATTGGCGACCACCCCGGAACCCCAAGCCATGGAGACAAACCACCAGGATGGAAGCTGTCCTAAATTTGCATTGGCATATGACATCCCTGGGTGCATTGTTGAGGAAATTCCGTGGCCGGGTGACTACAGCCCCACCAGCGATGTGAGGCAGGCAACGTTCGAGGAAGAAAATCAGGACAAAGCCAGAGCCAAAGAGAACGCGGACGAGAACAACCCTGCGAGGAAGGAGGAAGAGGCTGGTGCAGAACTGATGGAGCTCGAAGCCGGAGATGGAGCGACAGTGGAAATGAGGGACGTAATCCTCAACGACGCGGGTAATGGCTGGCATGGCTTTGATAGTTACAAAGACTTCTAGCAAAGGTTGCGCAACGTCATCCTGTGAACATATAACTATCTTTCCAAACCTTTAAGCCAATGCTTTGATAGTTACAAAGACTTCATCTACTGTTGTATTTCCTGTTGAATGCTTGGTAACCAAAATCTCGATCTACGTCCGAGAGACTTGTACCATTTCCACTGCTAGGAGGCAAATCTAGTTCCTTGTCTCCTCGACGCTTCATGAGCATTCTCGGTGGCTCAATACTGATTTAATAGGTTTTCTTGTGAGTGCTCGCCTTTGGCGCACTTGAGACTTGACAATGGGTGCCTTTTTGAATGCGTAGCTGAAAGAACGACTCTCAATTTTGACCATGATACATATAATCTTGCCACGATACTTTATTTAATATCATCTCCTTTCGAACAATTTGAGACGTGGATAGTGTTGGTGGTGTTTAGAAATGACTTGGAGAACAATTCCCTAGAATGCCAACAATGAGATTTCTTGGTGTTGTGTTGGAGCTCTAAAGGGAAGTAGGATAACTTGAGGGACTGTTGAGAAGAGAAGGGGATTCCATTCCCTGGGTTGTGCAATATGATGGGGAAGAGAGTTGTGCATTGAGAATTGTTGTAGGTAGTTGTTAGCCTCGTAATTGGGCTGTGAGAAAAAAATTAGGGAGATCCATATGAAAAGTGTGCCCCTTATGGATTCATAGTCTTAGCTCGAGGGTGGCCTCTGTTGTAGAGATAATTGGTGTAGTAGGGGGCCTATGGTTGGGTGGAACACCCCTCTTTTGTAGCCAGTTGGTGAACAATTCCTAATACATAAGTGTTCTTAATTGTATCTGCAATTTGTGTTGAACTTAATAATAAATTGTTATGGTTATGTCACGGTTGAATTAATTTCCAGTTTGTTCCTTTGATTTCCTATGTTAACTTGCATTTATTAATTATGGTTTCATGAATAATGGAATGGCTACATTTAAGTTGCATAAATATGTAGTGTCATGCATGTGTTGAGTACACTACACACCCTTCAATTTTTTTTTTCAATTTTAGGGTACCACTTTCTTTTTGTCATTTTTCATTTCCATGTGTTTTGTTTTTTGCGAACAACATTTTGGTTTTCCTTGAGTTGATGCATTTTTTTCTCTCTCGTTTTTATTCATATTTAAAATCTTGGGAAAAATCCAAATAATTTTTCATGTTTGCACAAAAAACGAAAAGAAAACAGATAATTTAAAATTATCTTAAAACAAAAAGTTTTTTAGAGTATTGATAAGACCATTAATATTGGGGCAAAAAGAACGAGTCAAGACAACCCAAACTTCCGATGCTGACACAAGCCTTAAGAAAAGTACTGATAAACTATTGACATCATAGGAAAGTTGAATAAGTTTGAAATAAAAAGTGTCAATAATTCCACCGATCACCAATAACCCATAGATCGTTAGCAAAATTCATTAGAGTTTTAAGGTAAAGAATTAACAGATTATGTTGATCGCTAATAAGCCATTGGGTGTCGGGGGAAATCTTATGAGTTGAGAAAAAAAAGGGTAATATATTTCTCATTGATGTCAATGAACCATTTTTCCCATGGGTAAGTTTTAGTCATCCGATCATGAACAAGGATGAATCCTGACCGTGGGGCCTACCGCATGAATTTTGTCGACCTCAATGACCGTACAATTCCACGTCACTAATCGTATAGGTCTACGTCACCTGCCATGTCATCATGCCACATCATCGATTGTACTTCATACATGCCATGTTACCTACCACATAAGTATATGGATACACGTCAACCACCACATCATCTTTTGTACGAACAACCTTTCGGGAGTTTTATAAGGGAAAAAGGTCTTGATAGCTTGTGAATGTTTTAGGTTTCTCATCGATGTCGATGGATATGACAACGCATTGATAAGTTAGAAAATGACATAAATACGTGTCGCCAATCATCAAAGCTGGTATGGAATCAGACATAATGGTTAATGGTGGCATTTAAACATGCAAATCTATAAAATCTCATTGAAATGATTAAGATTATATCTGAGATTTGGCCCTAGAACCTTTAAAACCGAGCTCTTATTTTTATTGATGTTACTTGCGATCAAGTGTCTATGAATTCACTGTAGAGAAGAGTTGTGTTTGAGGAAAAATGATCATTTTGGTTGTTTTCTGCATCTGGTTCTTTGCATCATCAATTCTGGAAAAAATGCAACCAAGAAGAATTACTGCTTGACAGTCCTTGAAGACACCAAAAGGAAAGAAAATTCAGTTGGGAAAAGCATCTAGTTTTGTACCATTTGAAGGAGCAAAGCCACTAAAGAATGTAGAGCTAGTAATCAAGATTCCTTTAAAGAAGGTTTTCGTTCAACCACCTCTATACAGAAATATCGATCCAATCGAGGGAACTAATGTTCTCCTTCCTACTTAGAATGAACTTTTCATTAAATTCAAGGATGAATATTACCCTGCATCAACACTGTACAATGACCCAACCATCAGGGCAATAGATAACTAAGTTTTCTCAAATATCTAACGCTCTCGGCTACACATGGTTGCAACAAGGGCTCCCATCTTCCCATGCATTGAAGCATTAGAATGGATTAGTATCCATGTTGACAGTAATAATTGCATAACTAATGATGAGCAAGGGCAGTGTGTGGGCATGTTTCTCCCCATTGAGATTAGCAAGTATTACAAGTTACATGAACCAAATCTATTACTCAACAACGATTTCGTGGTAACATTTCACCAACAACATGATGTGGGTAAAATAGTGGCTAGTTGGTGGAAAGAAGATAGGAAATTCTTCAATAGGTCTTTAGGATGGTACAATGTAACAGGTATGAGGGAACTTTATATGTATCTTATGGTATTGATTTGCCAACTATACAGTGAGAAGGATTGCTCATGGTTTACTGAGGCTTGGATTCAATTAGTATACACATTAGCTACTACTAGGAAAATTTTCAATTAGAGTGCCATCATTGCAAAACAACTTAGTGACTAAATTCAATAGGCTCAAAACCCTTTGCTAGGTGAAGTGCCCTCATTTTATATCGCCTCTTATTTGTTAGATGTTATGTGTGCTAGGAATATCTTCTCTAAGATGAATTTGAGTTGGCATATGTCAAAACCACCTATTCATGTATAGTTCAACATGCCATGGGAGAATAAATATAAGAAGTCATACTCTATGACATGTGACTTATTCCTGAGTCGACTTTATTTCATTATCTTTCACCAAGTCCTAGTTATAAAATCAAGTTAGGAAAATCTTGTTGCATATCAGGAATTGGTATATTGAAGATAAATACACATACATTAGAATTTCTAGAGCAAATGGCTCCCCTCACTTGTTACCTGCATATGTCCCTAACAAGTTTGTCTTAGGGAAAATTTGTTACCAAACCATTCTTCAAGGGTTCAATGCTTCCTTGGTCAAAGACAAAAAAGAGTTTGTATCTCCTATGGCTTCCAACTTGGTTATTACTTCGTTAAGGATATTCCATAGGCCAAGCAAGAGGGTTTAAGTCATATAGAGTACATATTTGAATTGGGCAGGTACCGAAGGCATGACCCCAAAGGTCTAGTGCTTAAGCATGCTAATCAAGTTACTGTTAATTGGCCTTATGCCCATGAAAATGGGATGAAGAGGTACTTATTGAAAATGCACAAAGTTGGGCTCAGGTTCTGGAAAGGAAAGCTACTCCCAATCTCATGATCTCCAAAACCCTCTCTCTGTACAAACGGAAAAAGGTTATGATGCAAAGTGTTGCAACTACAACGCAAAATGTGGCAGTCGAGAGAGAGATAGAAGAAGCTAGGATAACAAAAGAAATTTGACTAAAGACAAAGATTGAGCCTCAAACCATAGTAGAAGAGAAGAACTTGGCATCTTGAGAATAGGAGCTTCAGTAAAAGACAAAGGAAGAGTTGCGTAGGAAACAAGCTGACGAAGTTGTGCAAAAGGAACTTGAACAAAGAAGTATAAAATCTGAAGCAAAGCAAAAAGAAAGGATGTACATGAGCAAAGGAGTAAAGAGAAGGAAGAAACAGATAAACAAGAATTAATAAAACATCAAGCATTGCAGGAAAAACAACAAGAGGAAGAGAAATCTAAATAGATGGAGGAATCCCAACAAGATACAGGAAAACCCACTGATTAGTCAACATATGTTCATCCTAAAAAAGTCCCTCCTCTGGGTATAATATATTTAACAAAGGATGAGGAGGAGGAGGTAGTAAAAAATGTTCTGATAGAAAATGAAGCAAGGAACATGTTGCATTTATGAAGAATATTGCAGATTACCAGGAAAAAACCTTATTATGCGATGTGGCATATAAAGAAATGCTTAAGTGGAGTGAAGGGGAAGCCGAGACAGTGGATCAAATAAAATATATTAGAGAGATACAAAAGGGCAGGTGAAGTGAGGATCACAGTATTAAGATTCTGATAGATGATAACGTTACAAGAATTCATGGAGATGCATAATATTGGGTAGGTTTAGCTATTGAACCCAAAAACATAATGCAATAATAGTAGACAGAGTGCCTTAAATCACGGGAAAAGATAAACGAGGCCTTGATAAACCTTTAACTGCCTAAGTTCGGATCACCAGATGACTTTCGAGATTTGGAGGAAATGATTTCTAATTTCTGGGGAGATGATCATAAATATGAAAAAATCATCAAGGAAATCAATACCATGGAGTGTGGCCAAATAAGGAAGTATATGGTTGTTGAATTCAAAGTGACCAATAGGTTGGAGTGGTTGATTCCAAAGATCGACAAGTACATGTAGTGTTTTAGAGAGATGAGGGAAACCCTCAATTCGCCAATGGACCAACACCAATTCCCATACATGCATACACATGAGGACTTGTTCCCTCAATGGGTAGAATACAATGGTGAGTATGCAATTGATGAGTCACCAAGTGCACACTAGTCTTCTTAGCACGTGATTTTGTTTATTTTTTTCAATTTTGCATGATGTAAAACTTACTATGTTTAGTAAGAAAGTTTAAAATAAATAGAGGAATCGACGAAGGAAAAGGCGTCGATGGATTTGTAATGAAATTTTGTGTTACTTAGTGGAGAACTATTTCCAAAAGCATAATTCATAAGCTCGAAACAAGCCAAAGGTGTTTTACCAAATATCTGTGTGTTTATTCATGGTGGATTATTTTGCAGCTGAGTAAATATTTCAGGCATCTAGTAAGAATTTGAATACTATTAAGCTATCTTATGCAGTTGGATAACTTTCTGGATATTTTTGGTGAATGGTTATTTCCTTTATTAGTTAATCTTCTTTTTTGTTACTTGGAATAGTGTAGAATTATTTCTTGTTGTTTTGATTTATAAGTTTATTATTTTATGTTGTCATTTAGTTATTGTTTTCTTGGATAATATCTTATAAGTAATAAGTTCTTAATAAAATTATTTCTTTGAGAATCTAAAACTTCAGATAGCTTTCATTCATTGTCGCCAAAGGTTATCCTCAACACATACTTCTTCAAACTCTTTCATTTATTTGTTTTCTATAGTAGATAGACATAAAATATGAAACAATAAAAAGAGAGAAATCAAACAACTTTTAAAGCCCATCAAATGGTTGTCGGACCATTAACCCGGAGGATTATTCCATACCAAACAAGGAGGAGTCTCATTAGGCCTCATCCTTGGGTTTAATCCTTACCGTTGAGCATTGGGAATTCAATGCCCTCAATGACATGTTAATATAAATAGTTAATAACAAAACAATAAGTTTAGTTCCTTAGTGAATTGGTTTGAATTTGAGAGGAAAAAAGAAGTACCCCATATCCACAAAGTGCACAAAGGGTATTGGGTAATTACATAGAGGTATCGAAGCCACTAGTTACATTTTTGGGGCTACATTAGTGGGGAAAAGTTTAGTTGTATATGAAGAAATTGTAGTTTGTGTGGCAAGTGTTTGATGAAATTTCTCCATGATAATAATTGGGGAAAATAATGTTTCAAGCTTACAAATGATGAATTCATGTTGCAATTACCAGATTGAAAGGTTGTTAGAGTATTTGGGTAACTCTTGGAGGCATAAATGAAGGAAATGTTTGAATTTGAAAGTTAGCTCAATGCCAATTTTGAGAAAATGTAGTTTGTAGGCTAAGTATTTGACAAAATGTCCATGAGGAGAAAGGATTGTATAAATCCATAACTCCCAATTTAGAAGCCCAATTTTGGTATGTGTGTAGCCATTGAAAGAATAATTTAGAAGGGGATAATTTTGATGGCTCTGATATTGGAGAAATACTTCAGAAATCTTCATAAATTAAGAAGAAGGGAATAATTTTGATGGCTCTGATATTGGAGAAATACTTCAGAATTCTTCATAAGTTAAGAAGAAGAGCATGTAGCCCTAACATGAAAAACTTACCAAGTGCATATATTTTCCAAAATAAAATAAAAAAATGTTACAGACTTGGAATTGAGGTGTAACTAATAGTTTTTCTTGTACGTACACTTCTTGAAGATTCAATGCTTCAACAAGGATACGTTAAGATTAGCATTGGAGAGTACCATTAAAGAGATAACATAGAAGATGGACAATATCCCTACATGCATGGAGAAGAAGATAGAGGCCTGGATATCAGTGCAAGAAATGAGGAGACTGAATCCAATGGGTACAAAGAAAGAATTGATCCATAGGATAATTATAAGGGCTCAAGAGAAGCAAAATATGTTGAACATCGAGTTAGTGCAAAGCTTGAATTAGTTGTAGAGGCAAATTCTACAGTGGAAAGTGGTAGGCACAAAGGATTTGAGCTTGAGTGAACAATGCAATTTTCAAATGAGGAAGACTTCCAAAGTAGTTTCAATTTCAGAAAATGAGTATTGCATGATGTATGTGAATACCAGGTGAGAAAATAACTAAGGAAGACTGCAAATAATTCATAATGATGCTTATACTATGGTGTGGAGGTACAAATTGGATGAGCAAAGCATGATAGTCAAAGGTGTTGATTAATTGGCAAGTTGAAGGATTAACCACATATGGTTTAGAGTATTGGGAGAAAATGTCAACACTCTTGATGAGTATATATGTTCAATATGAGAGTATTATAACAATAATTGATGACAAGGTGGCTAAATATCTTGATTTGAGAAGGTTGATATTTCTTGCAAATTGTATTACATGAAAAATCATGATGAGAGAAGGAACTAAGAATGATGATGGTGCTTTAAGCTAACATGGATAACAAAGAAGGACCATGGAAGCTCTTATTGATGGTAGTGGGTTATTGTATATAACAAGGAAATAGTGATATGCATAAGGGGCTTAGAATATATCGACAAGTATAAGTGACATACCTATGCATAAAGGAGGATGCAAGTCTTTGTATTCTGGAGATAATGAAGGGCAGGTATGTAATGTGGGTTGCAAAGGATAATTACAAAGGAGGAAATTAGGGAATCCTTATATGGAAAAAGGAATCTACCAATAAAAAAGGGAACAAGAACTTCATGAGGTGATGTCTAGCTTGTATGATGGCGGAACCATTTTTAGGAGCAATTCATATATATGCTTGGAAGGGTTGCAAGTTTTGAACCAACAACTTATGTGTAAATAATGCAAAGGAAATTAGATAAATCTGATTACAACTAGAGATAAAGGCACGATATGCCATAAGATGGATGCTTAATCTACTAGAAGATATTGTAGCATTGAGGAAATTATTTTAGTGATAAATGTGAATTGTTGGATGAGATAAAGGTAGGGAATGCTAAGAGCATTTTGAGTATACAAAGGGTCAAGAACTTCATGAGGTGATGTGTGGCTTGTATGATGGGGGAACCATTTTTAGGAGCAATTCATATATATTTTTGGAAGGGTTGCAAGTTCTGAAACAACAACTTATGTGTAAAGAATGCAAAGGAAATTAGATAAATCCGATCACAACTACAGATAAAGGCATGATATGCCATAAGATGGATGCTTAAGCTACTAGAAGATATTGTAGCATTGAGGAAATTATTCTAGTGGTAAATGTGAATTGTTGGATGAGATAAAGGTAGGGAATGTTCAGAGCATTTTGAGTATACAAAGGGTAACAATTGAAAGTAGAACATAAGATATTGCAATTACTTCCATAGTGGAAGTATGAGAGGGCATATGAAGTGAAAAGAGTATGAATGTTTGGTATTGGTTGCAAGAAGAATGGACTTTGAAACAACGCCATATGAAGCTAGAGTGATATAATTGCAACATTATGGTGTGTTGGAAAATGTTGATAAATGAATTTAATGTTGAGGAGATATTGGTTAAGGAAATGATGCAATGATTGAAACTTATATTGTTACTATGGGTTGCAAATGAGGAAAGGCCAAGTTGGGCTTGGAAGGAATTGTTCCAGGAAAGGAGCAATGATGCACTATATAACAAATTGGAAATACAACTTAAAACAAGAACAAAAAAAATTGTTGCCAGAGTCAAATGGAACACGAGGGCTTCCCAACACCACAAAGGAATATGCAAAATGATCAAACAAGCTATAAGATGCTCAGAATATTGTTTTAGCAACAATTGGAAAACAAGTCCAACAAGACATAATTGATAAAGAGAAGGATTTTCCACCTTACCGTTATTTGTTTTTCCACCTTAGGGGCCTTGGAAAATAATTCTCGTAATTCCATTGATAGTGGGGCACTTAGAGCAATGAAGGCCCTAGCTCGGGTGAAATAATGATATCACTCTCCTTCAACCTTAGAGGGACTGAAGGCACCCTAAAATTGGCCTTTGTCCATCATGTTCTTGATAGAACACACCCTGATATTGTAATTTTGCAGGAAACATTGGTTCACTCTGATAAAGCCAGAACCTTCATGCATGTTTTTCGTCTGACTTGGGTTAGTTGTGTTGTTAATTCGGTTGGGAATTCAGGTGGACTGTTGGTTACTTGGGAACAAACATTTTTTATCTAGTTCTGTATCTCACCTATGGTGGAATTGTATTGACAGGAATCTGTATTGCTAGCAAAAGGGAGATTTATTTGCTTCACATCTATGGTCCTTGCTTGGAGCGGAAAAAGTTTTGGAACCTGTTGGCAGACTCCAGTTTGTTATCTCTTAAAAACTTAATTATTATGGGGGATCTGAACTTGACCTTATCCTCGGGTGAGATTTGGGGAGGATCCTTCATAGTGGGGCTCTTGGCTAGTTTTGTCAAAGCTTACTTTCAAAATAATAATCTCATTGACATTGAGTCGGGGAAGGTTGTTGCCACTTGGAGTAATGGTCGTTCTGGTGCAGACTTGATTGCGAAAAGACTGGACGAGCTCTTCATTTCAGAAGAACTTCTTTCGAATGTTGGTGTTTACAGGTCCTGGGTGGAATATACATATGTATCAAATCATGCACAGGTTTTACTTCAGTTGGAAAATTTTCCACTCTACAAGGCTTATCCTTTTAAATTAAATTCTCAGTGGTTGTTGGATCAAGATTTCATAGATATGGTACAAAAGCTCTGGAATGACCCTAAATTCCTTTGCGAGGGTGGAAAACAGAGAAGGTTGGTATGGAAACTCAAAGAATTGAAGACAAGCACAAAGCAATGGGCAAATATTTGCAGCAACAAGGCTATTTCACATTTGGTGAAGCGGGAGGAAGAAATAAAAGCCACTCTGCATAACTTTCTGGGAGGACTGAGATTACAAGAGGAGGAAATACATTTAAAAAATCTTGAGCAAGAAAGGAACAGATTATTAAATGAAAAGGAAGAACTCTGGAGATAACGTAGTAGGGCAATCTGGATCCAAAGTGGTGATCAAAACACAATTTTTTTTCACAATTTTGCCAATTTCAGGAGGAATCAAAAGTTCGTCTGGGAGATTAGAGATGAATCGAGGCTTCTACATAATGGACAGGAGAAATTAAAAGTTGAGGCTGTGAAATACTTTAATTTTTTTTTCAAAGCGCAAGTTACTCCTTCAATAAGTGACCAAGTTAAAGTGGCGAGTATTTTCTCTAGACTGGTAACTGAAGCCAAAGTTGAAGCCCTGTTTATTCCAATAAACTTGGGGGAATTAAAAGAAGTTTTATCTAGATTCAAAGTGGATAAGAGTCCAGGGCCTGATGGCTAGACAATTGAGTTTTTTAATCGGTTCTTTGATCTGGTTGGGGGGGATATCTTAGAAATGAAGGAAGAATCGAGATTAAAAGGTATTATTTTAGGAGGCCTAACACCAATTTTTTAGCCTTAATCCCTACAGTGAATAAGCCTCTCTCCTTTGGGGATTACAGACCTATCTCTTTGTGTAACCTATGCTACAAAGTTATTTCAAAGATAATAAAAAACCGGATAAATCCAATCCTATCCAGATCACTTTCAAAGGAGCATCTGGGGTTTTTGCAAGGTAGACAGATCCAATATGCCATTGGAACGGTTCATGAATGCCTCCATAGCATTAAAAAAAAGAATTTAAAATCCCTAGTTCTGAAACTGGATCTTCAGAAGGCCTATGATTGCATAAATTGGGACTTACTAATGATGATCCTAATTCAAGTTGGTTTGGGTATTAGGATGATCAATTGGAGTATGAGCTACGTTGTTTCCTCGTCTTTTGTTGTTTTACTAAATAGATATGCCACATACTTCTTCAAATGTGGAAGAGGATTACGACAAGGGTGCCCTTTATCACCATTTCTATTTATATTGGTAATGGAAGGACTAAACCTTTTATTAAAGGAAATCCAACATGAAGGAAAGCTGACCAAAGTCAAAGTATCCAGAACTATAAGAATTCTCTACATTTTGTTCGTAGATGATGTAATAATTATGACAAAATCTACTATGAGTGAATGGTGGGAGATAGATAAGATCATTAAAATTTTCTGCTTGGATTCGGGTCTTCAGGTAAATGGACCAAAAACTACTATTATTCAAGAAGGATTGTCGGAAATGGACTTAACTCCTTACAAATCTCTTTCCATTTAGTTTTTCTGATCTTGCAACTGGTTTTAAATACCTTGGTTATCACTTAAAGACTGGGCCGCAACAAGTATAAGACTGGAGATGGATGTTGAAAAAAGTGGAGAAAAAGATAGGGCTTTGGTGCTATAGGTGGATGTAACTGGAAGGGCGTTATAATTTATTAAAGTCTGTCTTAGAAAGCCAACATGTATATTGGATGTCCCTGGTGGACATTCCCTTCACTATTTTAAATAATCTAAGAAAAATGTTGTTTAACTTTCTCTGGAAAGGAAATAGTGAATCAAACCACTATCATATTTGCAAGTGGGAACTTCTTACATTACCAAAGAAATATGGTGGTTGGGGTCTTCGAAATATTTTTTTATTTTAATAGAGCCTTGGCCACGAATTCACTCTGGCAAGTACTAATGTGTGACGAAATCTGGCATAAACTTATAAAAGACAAGTACCTTCCTCACACTATTGTTAAAAATTGGTTGAGATCCCCAACTTTCCATCAAAAGGCAGCTTCAAGAATCCAGAGTGGTCTATTGAAATCATTCCACTTGATCACTCATTAGTTAAGTTGGACTTTGGGCTCGGGTCAACTCATTGCACTTGGTAGAGACAAGATCTTAGGGATGGGAGATAAGTCTTTCCTCTCCAGTAACCTTCTGTCAGAATTAAGACAATGAAATATAACTTCTCTCGCGCAAGCTAGGATGGTTATTGATCGACAACCCTCTTCATCTATTTGGATCAACAATACCGAGTTGGGATTTTCAAGAGACTTAGCAGTAGAATGTGACCAGTTTAGGCGGACTCTTATTGATTCTGGTGCCTACATACATGATATAGAAGATGAACTGATGGATTGGTGGAGATAATTTAGGATCTCTCACAATTAAAAATACTTATTTGGATTTGTTATCCACATAGGGTCTGTCAAGAATTAGAGGGTGGAGACAAGCAGTCTGGAAATGGGACATACAACTAAAAATAAAACTTTTTATCTGGCTGGCATCAGAAAGAAATTTTTTAACTTGGGATAATCTTTAACTAAGAGGCTGGGAAGGACATAGTATGTGCCATATTTGTAAACAAGACACTGAAAATATCAATCACCTTTTCATTCACTTCTCATTCACCAAATCAGTCTGGGAGAGAGTGGTTACTGATCAATGATTTAAAAATTGTTGGAAAGGGAATACCTTGTCCGATTGTTTCAAGAACTAGGTAGAAGACAAGACTGTACCATCTATGATCGTTGCTCACATTTGTTGGTTTATTTGGTTAGAGAGGAACAAATCAATATTTGAGGAGACTACTCCCTCTATCTACTCAGTGATTTACAAGACTCTAGGTTTTCAAAAAAGATTCTTGGCATCCCATAAATGTGGCCCACCGCGAGGCATATTGATTCCTCAACACATGAATACAACCATTGCTTGGTTCGATGGAGCTGCTCAGCTTGATGGAAATCAGTGTGGAGATGGAGGAGTCTTAAAAAATCCAGACTTATCTATATTTAGATGGGTTTATAATTGTGGAGGAGGCACAAACACAAGAGAAGATCTATTGGGAGTATGGGCAACTCTCTTGTTGCCATCACATTTGTCTTTTCATAGACATCAAGTTCTGGGTGATTCTAAAGTTGTTATTGATTGTCTATCTAATAGAGGAAGACTCCAGGCAAGTGCAATTGAGAGGTGGAAATCCAGAATCAAGGATTTAATTAAACATTTTCAAGCCATCAGTTTTGTGCACATCTACATGGAATTTAATATGGAAGCAAATCTTCTTTCTAAGCAGGCATTAAGGGAACCAGAAGGTAGAATCACATATTACATATGGATCAATGGAACTAAAGGTCCCAAGCAACATCTCAACCTTTACTAGTTATTATCCTTCTTCTGTGCTTTTCAATTTTTATCAAGTATTTTATAGACAATTTACTGCATATCTGATCCAGATTTTGTATTTTGAAGAATCTTGTCTAGAACCTTCCAGTCTTCTCTGTTATGGAAGTTGCTATTGTATAAGGGAAACTATGTTTAGTTTCTTAGCGACGCTTTTTGGTCAGATGATCTCTTGTACTGATCCTAGATATGGATTTTGAAGATGTAAACAAATTATATTCACTAATATAATTGAGCCAATTTTCTATTGGAAAAAGCTTTACAATTTCTTTGGTATAAGTTTAAGGAAAATCCTTACCTTTTTGTCAAGATTTGAAAATTTGAATATGGGCACACTGTCGATAGCTTGGAAACTTGATAAAACAACATTTCAACAAAGGTGTCCGCTAAAATCATCATTAAAGGGACCATAGATAAAAATCAAGGAAATCGATTTGAACTCCTTATCAAGTTGCCAATGAATTCTTCATATTAATTGCATTTGATTTGAAGTTTTGTATATTTGTAACTCATGTATTCTGTAGTAAATGACATCTAGGTGATGATACTGAAAGGGGATTATACATTTTAATCTAAATACATAATGTATGAAGGAGTGAACAATAGAATGTTAGGTACTGGATCTATTATATTAAGCAGGAAATATAAATACTCCAAAAAATTACCAGTGGAACAAAAAAACGTAGAGAACCACAACACCAGAAATGATACCTTTATTGATAGAAAGCAATGTTCATTTTCCTCTTCGAGGAGGCAACCTCCAACAAAGCAATGCTCTATTACAATAATTCTCAAGAAAAGACTTTCTCATGCCTCCTACTCTTATTTATACTAATTATATCTTCTAAAGAACATTCTAGAGGAAGATCTATCTAGAAGCATAAGCTTCTATTATGTCTTCTTACATTAGACTTGTTTACATTATTAAATAGGCCTTATTAACTAATGTCGGCCTTTTATTGCATGGAAAACATATTATTCTACCTATTTGAGGGGTTAGGGAGGTTAGGTCCCTAACATGCCCTCCCCCTTGAAGAACAAACTTGTCCTCAAGGATTGAGATGAGGAAACTCTTGTAGAATGGTGGTCGACACCCAAATGGCATCTTCTAGAGTTTTATCTTTCCATTGATCCTTGATAGTTCGTTGACAGAGACAATGCTCTCACTGGTCCAAGAATGCTTGTGGCTGCAACCTAATGGAACCTTCTTCATCCAACTCAGGGAGACTGGTTTGAGTTTGTAACTTAGTGCCAATCACTTTATATAAGCATGAGACATGAAAAACACGATAGATCTTAGAATGACTCGGGAGAGCTAATTGGTAGGCCATGAGCCCCACTCGCTTGAGAATTGTATAAGGAACATAAAATTTGGGAGCAAGTTTCTGACAACATTCAACTTTGAGTGAAATCTGCATATAAGGTTGTAGACAAAGAAACACCTAGTCCCCTTCAACAAATTGACTTTCAGAATGACCCTGATCTTCTTGTTGCTTCATGCGATTCTGAGCCATGACCAAATTTTCTTTGAGAGTATGAAGAATGGCCACTCGGATTAAGATTGTTTTCAACCTCCTGAACCTTGGATACACCTGACATATATGATAAAACCGATGGTGGATTTTGTTTGTAAATTGCTTCAAAAGGAGCCATGCAAGTAGTAGTATGGTAAGATGTGTTGTACCACCATTCAACGAGGGGTAACAATTGAGCCCACTGATTTTTTATGTCGGATTCAAAACCCAACAAATATGTTTCCAAACACTTGTTGACAACTTTAGTTTGGCCCTCAGTGTGGGGATGATAGGTGGTGTTGAGATATAATTGGGTTCCCTGGAGCCTGAACAATTCTTGCCAAAAATTGCTGGTGAAAGTTGTATATCTGTCAGAGACAATAGAATGAGGCATGCCATGAAGTTTGAATATATTATCCATAAAAAATATAGTCACTGTGGATGCGATGAACGGGTGTTGAAGAGCACATAAATGAGCATATTTGGAAAAACTATCTACTACCACCATGATGACTGACTTATTGCCCGATTTAAGTAGGCCAACAATGAAATCCATTGAAATATCCCTCCAAATAGCAGAGGGAATCAAAAGTGGTTGGAGTGTAACTAGAGCTTTGACCATTTCTCCCTTATTGCGTTGACACGTATCCCATTCAACCACAAAGGTGCAGACATCCTCTTTCATACTGTTCCCAAAAAAAGAACGTTTGACCCATTCAAAGGTTTTGGTAAACCCTCAATGCCCAGCTGTGGGTGAAGCATGAAGCTCAGAAATCACTATGGATTTAAGTTTCCACTGTTTGCTTAAATATATACGACCTTTGTAGTGAAGCTCTTCATTGTGCCAAGATTGCCATGTAGAAGCTTGAGAATGGTGTTTCAGTTGTTGGATAAGGCAAGAAATTTTGGGGTTATGCATCCATTCCTGGCGAACAAGACCCTTCTTCTTCATACTTCCTGGAAAGAGCGTCAGCAACCATATTTTCTTTTCCCTTCTTCTAAATGATCTCATAATCATATCCAAATAGCTTGGTCACCCATTTTTGTTGCTCTGGGAATGAAATGCGTTCTTTCAAAAAATACTTGAGGCTTTGATGATCATTTTTAATTTGGAAGCATTGCCCCAATAGATAAGGATTCTAGAGATCCATAACATGCAAAATAACCAACATTTCCTTTTAATAGATTGATTGGCACAAATGTCTCTTTGAAAGTTGTTTTCTAGTGAAATCCAAAGGCCTGCCATCTTGCATGAGGATTTCATCAATTCATTTCCCTAAAGCATCGCATTCCAGGACAAAAGCCTTAGTGAAGTTAGGAAGTGCCAGGACAAAAAAAATTCACATAACCTCTTTTAAGGCCTAGAAGGATTGATCAGTGGTTGGAGTCCAAGTGAAAGCATTCTTTCTAAGGAGAGCAGTGAGAGGTGCTGCATTTTTTCCATAATTCTGAACAAACTTGCGATAATAGCCCATTAAACCCAGAAACCCATGTAAGATATTAAGAATTTTAGGCCGAAGCCAATCCTTCATAGATTTAATTTTCTTAGGATCCACTTGTACGCAATCGTTGTCGACAATATGACCTAGGTACTCTAATTCTAAGGCTCCAAAGGCACATTTAGACTGTTTGAGGAAACAATTGTATTGAGAGAGTAGATGGAGAACTTGATCCACATGGGAAAGATGGGCTTTCCAAGTTTTACTATGGATGAGAATATCATGATAGAAAACTAAGACAAAATGATGGAGGAAAGGATGAAAGACATGATTCATGAGACTTTGGAAAGTGGAGGGAGCATTACAAAGGCCAAAAGGCATGAACAAGAACTCATAGTTACCCTCGTGAGTTCTAAATGCAGTCTTGGGAATGTCTTCCTCTTTCATACACATTTGGTGGTAGCTAGAACAAAGCTATATTCCATAGTTGAATGGATAATTACATTCTTTAAGTACTCACGACACTTACAAAAAAAATGTCATAATCATATATACCAAAAACTTCAAAAACTCATACTAACATCTACTCATCACTTTTATGAAGCATTTTGTTTCTAGTCAATAAAAAAAACACCTTATTGTTCTTTTCATATTGTTTTATCCAGTTCTGTGGACTTTATACAAGCTAAGGATAAAAACAAAACATTTATCCAAGTTAAAACACTATTTTCCTCCGAACAAAAGAGCTTCATGTTAGATGATAAGATGACAAAGAGAGAACACCATCTAGTGATTCCTTCTGCTTCAAGACTCCAACTTCCACCAATTGGTCCTCCTTTGAGAGACCATCAACTATTATGTTCAATTCTCTATATATGTGAGTAAAAGTAATACTTTAAAAAACCCTTAAGGCTACTTTCAATTGCTCTACTAGAGGTCCAAGAGTAATATTTTGGATCTGGCTATCCCGCCTCATCCAATTGATGACAAGTAAACAGTCCCCATATACCGATAACCTTTCAATCCCACTCTTTATGGACAATTTTGGGAGACATATAAAAGTTGAAATCTCTACTGGGTTATTTGAACGTATGCCCAAACATGGTCTGTATTTCATGAAGTGATTTTCCAAAATCCCTCCAGCATTGAAAAATTCAAGTTGCCCCTACTTAGCGCTATCAAAGAATCCCCAAAGAATTGAATTGTCAATCATCAACTCCACAACTTGCTCGGGATTATTTCTTTCAATTCCATTTTGCATCCTTGAAATATTTCATATATAGGTGAGAAAAATTGGAATGTTGGCTTATGTTTGTCATTAAATAAACTTCCATTGCAAGTGAGACAAATGCCCTAAATGACTCAACAAGGTAATGCTCTATTTTATTTTAACTTCTTTCTCCTAAACCAATTTTCCAATCATTGTTCAATCGATGTTCCAAACCATGCATTTGAGATACCAATCAACTTCTTCAAATCCTTTCACATTTGCGGTACATAAGGGCATTGCATCAATAAGTGTCTAATGTCTTCCTCTACTCCGCTACACAAATAACAGATGATTGGGCAATTTTTTCCCCTTTTTTGAATTATATCACATGTAAAAACTCTATTTCTAAGAGTCAACCATAAAAATATCTTGGTTTTTTTTAGGGGCTTTAATCTTCCAAAATTTTTACCACCACCAAATCTTTGTTTGCTCATGACTATTGATCATGACTTTATACACTAGCTTCATAGTGTATATTCCAATAGTCGTATGCATAGATTCCAATAGCCTTATATTGAGCCCATACACGGGAACTATACTCTTCCTTTATTCTAATGTGCTCCTTTCTTAGCTCTGTTATTAAAATATTCTGTCTAGTTTCTCTTTCACTATCTAGATTCAATGATTGTGTCATTTTCCATCCTTAAAATCATACAAAGGTTAAGATAATATCCTTAACTTGATTTAAATAACACAACCCTTAACATTATAACTAGATTAAATTATATGAAAGTAATAAAACTACATTTCCATACCCAAAATTGGATCTACTTCAGGGATGATTTTAAGGATGGAAATTTATTTTAAAATGTAGAAACCTTGGCAAATCCTACTAATCCTTCATATGCCAACTATAAATGTTTGGCGATATTTTGTAAAAATATTCAAATTTCTAAGGATTTTATATAGTTTTTATAAAATTTTGGCGATTTTTAAGGCAAAATAATTTTATCCTATAGAATTTGGGTGATTTATTTTTAAAATAATGAATCTCGTTTTTGGAAAAACCATGGAAAATTAGCCCATGAGCGAAATTTAGCCCCTAAAATCATCCTTGATCTACTTCAAATCTTACTTCTTAACCATTTCCTATCCTCCAAAACAAATTATTTCCAATTACATAGGAAGGCTAAAACTAAAACCTTCCACTAATTTGATACATTATTTATATACAATACTATTTATGTGATAGTTTTAATGAGTTTAATTATTTAATTATTAATATATTACTTTAATATAATTAAAGTTAACATTTCAATATTAAAAATAAAATAAAATGAATTGAGGGAATATTAAATATTCCCTTTTAAAAGTGATACCAATCACAATGACATGAAAATGTAATGGTGCATATTTAAACATTTGTTTGATCCCTCTTATGTATAAGGTTGAAAATGTAATGGTAAATATTTAAACATTTGTTTGATCACTCTAATGTATAACGTTGAATATAGGAATTTTATTTATTAATTCGTAATGAAAGTGTACTTTTTTTCACGGGAAAGTTCCTCTTTATATTCAACAGGATATAATAATGTACATAACAACGATCATTTACAAAATTAGAGACCTGTGATGGAGCGCAAAATGCAGCTCACAAGATGACATAATCCAGTCATAGTCAAATCTGACTCAAGATACCGCCAAATAGACTAATTCCTGTTACAAATCAATAATTCCTGTTACAAAGAGAATATCAGATAGACTAGTGTCTTCCACTTCAGATTTTGAGCAATGTTGGGGGGCCCTCGTTGCCATCCTCCCATCGGGAGAAAGTTACGAAGCCGAGGGGCCGAGATAGTGCTAGTTTTGATAGATGGTCCGCAACAGCATTGTCTTCTCTCTAGATGTGAGAGGCAGAGAGGCCCTTGAAATGTCTTGTGGCTTCGATAGTTCTCTCTTTCCAGCATTCCAGAGCTGCTGATCGGAGGTCGACCTTGTCATTTATCTAGTCGATAATGACTTTTGAGTCTCCAAGAAGTAGCATCACTTCGATGTTCAGCCGTTGAGCCAGGATAAGGGATGCCCACGCCCCCATAAGTTTGGCCTTGGTGTTGATGCCTTGTCCGCCGTTGAGAGTCCATCTGTAGGAAGTGTGGGAGTTAATGAAGATGTGACCCCCTGCCCCACAAAGAGTTCCATCTAGTTGAGATGCTCTGTCAAACCAGGCGATGGCTTTGTCAAAAGGAAGCGTTGTAGTAGATCTGCGGTTTGTCTGAGCGGTGGTGGGGGAAATAGGATAGTCGATTGCTGAAAGAATGAGGTTTGTCACCAGGTGAACTGAGGGGGGTTTATCATCAAAGATGGCGACATTTCTTGCCAACCAAACATTCCAACAAATAGTGGCTGGCAGCGAGGGGTAGATCTGGTGTCTTGAGCACCAAGAACTAAAGCAAGAGAACATCGAGGGTCCAAGCCACTGATCGGAAAGTTTTCGAGATGTTGTGACTTGATGCCAAACTTGTCAGGTAAAAATGCATCTCACGAAGAGGTGGCGAGAAGTTTCACTGTCCTTCTTGCACAAAATGCAGCGATTTGGGCCTCACCAGCCGCGGCTTTGGAGGATATCCCAGACGAGTATTTTGTTCTCCGTCAAAAGCCAAGTGAATAATTTGAGTTTCAAAGGGCATTTCCACTTCCACAGCCGTGTGCGCCAAGTCAAATCGCGGGTGTGTCAGGACGCTTCTGCCAACACTTTGTAGATGTTTCGAATAGATATGAATCCAGATTTATCGCCTCCTGTCCAGATGAGGGTGTCAGGTCTCTCCTATAGGTGGATGCCGGCTTCAATAAGATATTGAGTGTAGCTGTTCCATTCAACTGAGAGCTCTCTGTCTAGATTCAGCGTGGAGCTAGTAACCCAGGATTCTCCAAGTGAGTTGCATCTAAGTTGAAAGTGTACTTATTAGTACTTGCCAAAGTAGGTAATATAGAAATCGCAAAGATGTAAAGTTACCCTTAAATTGATATTAAGGAGTTCGTTTTACAAAACGTTTAGTAACTATTTCCATGGTTTTACAAAATATATCATTAATTTAACTTTTTAGCAAAACAAAATATATTTTTGAAATTTTGAAATCAATTAAATTTTTTATTAGCGGAGACATCTTGATGGGACATAATTCCCCCTGGTTTGTTTGAATTTGTTTTAGTGTTTTTCAAAGTTTTAAATTCATTTAAAAATGCAAAATTCTAAAGTTTGACACCTACCCACATTATTAAATGCCTTGCATATATTTAACACCCCTCCTGACACTGCAACTGTTTGTGACATTGCTCATACTTAGAGCGTTCCACGACATGGATTATTCCTCCCTCCATTTCCAAATGTGCTATTGTGTCTCTATCAAATCTTTACACAACATCAACCTGTTCGAGCCTTTCCTAGTGGATCAATAGTCCGCATTGTCTGCATCGTCATATAACAGATCAATAGTATGCATAGTTAATCAAATTGCCTCTACATGCAAGGCAGGTCTCGCCTACTGCAAGGTCATACCTTCTCTTATAGCCTTGAGTATTTTAGGGTGTTAGTCTCCAAAGGCCTATTGTAGGCTAGCCCGTAGGCAATCAAGAATGATGCAGAGCTACCCACAAATTCAATAAGAATGATCGATAACAATAACATTGCAAGATTAGAATTGCCACGTGCATCATACATAACTTAATTTAGGAAAAGTGTTCATTTCATTTTACAACTATTTCTTTGATGAATTTAATCTATTATAGTCTTTGTAAGGAAATGAACAAGTACCAAATTCTAGGGTCTACACCATTTTTTTATCCTCACTTTTTTCTATGTTGTTTGTATTACCAAACAACAAATATTAATCAATGAAAGGAGGGTATCACATACCAGGGATGAAATGATCAAATACTAGTGGTGGTACCTGTGTGGCTCGAGGAAAGGTTCTATTAGATCCATTGTTCATACCAATATAGTGTTGTTGCTAGGAGTGACCTTCCTTTTCGATATTCACCAGAGACTAAAGTTGGCACATGAGTCTTTTTTAGCAGAGGTAAAAGCCATTTTCCATTACCATATCCTACTCTATATACTATGTTTATAAGTCTACCTCTGATATTTGCTATGATGCTTGGTTTAGAATCCCTTAATGGCTGTCGAAGTGGAAATTACTCACTTCAGGTCTACGAATTGCTACACTTTATATATGGATTTGATGCAGGAAAAGGGATTATGGTAGGATTGTACCTCAGTGGGTAGGGCCTTCTCTTATACTGAATATATCCCTTCAGGCACTTCATCCATGTGCACTCTAATCTTGTCTACCTACACAACCCTACTTGTCTCACTATGTCCTCTCATTGTGACTTGGCCAAGCAGAGATTTAGCATCAGTGCCTTACCCAATATTACATTCATATATTCATTGGAGTCTCTTTATCCCCATATTGTTTCCTTCCAAAGTCTACACCAAACTAGTTGTGCTTCCATACACTTGTTGAGCTTGATTCCAGCCTGAATATATTGGAGGTAGGCCAGGGGAGAAAAAACATAGGTTTTCCTTGACCGATGCTCTAGTTGAGGGTGACCAATAGCTTTCGAAGGAAAACTAATTGTTATTAGAAAAGGAAGGTGAATAACAACATCGATTGTTCGTTCGAGCTAACAAATTGATCAGGTAAATTTGCTATGATTCATGGTAGCTTAGGTCCTCCTTGTTGAAATCGACTCCCTCTACTTGTCCTTGTTGTTGACAACTCCACTTATGTCAAAAGCCAACGTAACTTGTGAGTGGTTGCGAAAGATACGAATGAAGCAACAACACCCGTGCTAGTTCATGCTTTCAACCCTCTACTTGCACCAATGTTCTACCATGAACTAGTTAATACTTCTACTAAATGTGTGTGGGCAGACTGATTCTGTGAGAGACCACTTATGTCAAGATCCAACATAACTTGTGAATGGTTGTGAAAGATACAAATGAATCAACAATGCCCATGCTAGTTCATGCTTTCAACCCTCTACTTGCACCAATGTTCTACCAGGAACTGGTTAATGCTTCTACTAAGTTTGTGTGGGTGGAGTGATTCTATGAGAGACCTTTGTTGTTTTTGTTGTTTAATTACTTGGATTAAGGCACCTTAAAATGTGGTCTTCTTCTGATCTAGCACCTACTGGGATTCTACCCAACATGCTTCTATGATGCAAATACTCGAATTGAAGCACCAATGCTCCAATACATTAGGAGGCTCCAATGGTCTTCTACTCATTGATTCTCTGAGGCACCTAGTTTTTAGGCCTATCTATGTGATTCTTCTGCTATCCCACTTACCGATCCCAATAACAATTGAACATGGGAGAAGGAGAAAACAAGCTCTTCAATTTGGTGATACAACAAGAGTCACCAAGGGTCTTCTACTCAGATTGATTCTCTGAGACATATGGTTTGTAGGCCTATCTATTTGATGTTTCGTCTATCCAACTTACTGATTACAATTGAACAAAGGAACGGGAGAAAGCAAACTGTACTTACTGATTAGAATCACAATTGAACAAAGGAGCAGGAGAAATAAAACTCATCACTTTGGGGAAGGAGCGAGAGGTTGGAGAACATTTTGGTTGGAGAACTACAACATGGAGAGTTTATGATTGATGACAAAGCATTTAAGTGAGACACATGGCTTATTCACCTCTCCTCAGTGACAAGTGTAGTATTGTCACATGCATGAAAGATTTTGAAAATAATAAACAATATACCTCGAGTTGTTGGTCTATAAAATCTACTCAATATATGATATGTTGTTTTATATGCAAAATATGTATTTAGGTATAAATTACATCACTCAATAACCCACATATTTTTAAATAATATGTAGTATAAGAAGTTCCTTTGAATCCAATGTGACCAATTAAAGCTAATTTCAACTACCCTCTTATAAAATTATTTGATTTCAATTACCCTCTCGTAAAATTATCTCATTTGACAGGTTTATGTTTTAACCGAATTAACATTAACATACATAAGTATAAATTAGATTTTTATCCTTGCCACTTTTATAACATATATTCCATTTTGTTTTCAAATCCAATATCCTTACCATAACATATGGCATAACTATACTTATATATGTTAATAGAGTTAGCATGCAAATCAGGCAGAAACTGTAAGGAAAAACAACCCTAGAAGTAATGCTCTGTCCATAATCTAAGTGCCTTTAAGCTCCCAGTAAAGCTACATGCTGAAATTAGGTGTCTACAAGATTGGAAATGTGTAAAGTTGGCATTAATTTATGTCCCCTGTAAAATTAATTGCTTAAATGAGTTGTCTACAAGATTGGCCATAAGTCTCGTATTTGTTGTAGAAATGTGTAAAGTCAGGATTAGTTTATCCAGATGTGCGTGACCTTGTTTAGGATTAACTGATAAATCAATTTGAATGTTGTCCTGGAGTAGGATTCCTTAGGTGAAATTAAACAACCTTTGTTGATGTAATCATTATAAGTCAGTTGAAATCCACTACTTAGATTACACTCTGTTGATATAATATTCCACATTTATGTAATTCACAGAAATACCCGAATTTCCACTGGATTAGAGAAAAAAGAAGATGGAAATTCAAATTCAATAATGTATTGTTAAGTAAAAAAATACAACATGTTAGCTATTTCTGCAATAAGTGGGCAAAAATTCATGAATAATAAAAAATGTTGTATTCAAAAATATCTATTTAAGTATTTGGTATGGACGATGCAAAACGAAATTCACGAATAATAAAAAAAATTATCGTGCAAAATATTTATTTAAAGATTTAGTATGCACAATGCAAAAATTTGCTGATAAAAATAAAATAAAATTATAAAACAAGGAAAATAGTCCTTGTCTTTTATAAAACTATTGCAATAAATGCAGTTCCAGGTATTAAGCCCGCCATGCCCTCTTAGGTTTCAACAACAATTTTTTTTTTGTAAGTGAGTTGAGATTTTATATTACTGAGTAAAATATTGTACAAAAAAGGTTGAGGGGTGGCCCCTAATCTGCCAAAAAGGAAACCAGATCAGGGGTCCCCAAGCTACGCTATCTACATTAGTGGTAGGATGGTTGGGCCGCCACTCGGGGAAAACGACCCAGTCTCCATAAGTTCATTTAAAGAAGAAAAAGAACTATACCATCTGAAATACATAAAAGCGAGAGCATATAACATGAGTTGGTCCTATACTGATAAGAAAAAGAACTTAAGTTGGTGTTGCGTTAGTCCACGCAGATTGGGTGGCTTTCATCTCTTGCCTTCCTTACCTCATTTTCCTTTTTCTGCTCCACCGTGCGCGTCCTTCTGATGTTGGTTGGTGTTCCGCGTCGGTCTACTGGAGTGATGTCCATGTGATGGACATAGCGAAGGTAGAGTTGGAATTGACTAGCCAGTCAGTCTATTTTTTCGCCTTGGTTCCTCTGGTTCTCTGCTATGCCTCTTATGCTGACCTCCAAGTCACTGAGGCGCCTTAGGATTTCTATGATTTCATTCTTTCGACCTGGGTTTTCCACCCTGTTGGTCTCGTTCGTTTTTGCTCTCAGCTTGCATATTAGCATTTTTGTATGCCAGGCTTCCTCCACTATTTTGTGGTAGAGGGTTTTCCTGGCCTGTGTGGCCCCTAGGTCCCTTAACCCATTCGCTTCTTGGATGAGTTCCACCCAAGCTTTGCCTTGGTGCTTGGTGTTGACTTCTCGCTCCCATTTGTTGATGATTGCTTTACCCTTTGTATCTTCCTACTCGAGGAAGGTGCCTTTGGCCTCTTTGGCCGCCTGTTCCATCCTAGTGATCTTTCGGGCGCTTATTGGGAGTTCCTCCCCCTAGGGTCCCCTCTTACTCTGGGTGTTCTTCGTTCTTACCATCTTTTCTTGTAATCTGTGGCTTCTGTCGTGCTTTATTTCTCTGCTACTACTCTCCCCTTCCTAGTCTCTAGAATTGTTGCTAGTTGGTCTGTCGCTATCCTTGATGCTTCTTCTTTTATAGAGTTTCCCCGGGGGTGGTCTTCTCTAGGTAATCATTTGTCTCCCATAAAGGCGTATCTTTCGGTCCTTTATCTCTGTTTTTGAGTGTGTGCGCTTGGGAGCTCTGTCATCGCTCCAATGCCAATCTTTTGCCTTACACATTGTCCTCCAATCATTTCCTCCCTCGGGATCTGGGTGTAGATGAGGTGTACCCATACCTGCTGTCAGGCTATCCCTTTGGTCTTCGTCCTTTGCTGACTGTGGCTTACCCTTTCCACTCTCCCATGACGAGCCCATGTACTTCCTTCTATTGACAAGACCTTGGTATCGTACCCCTTCTTGTGGTGTGACTGTGATCTGCATTGTAACTTGTGTTTAAAAGGTGACCTAGCGGATTCGACCTTGATCCTACTCGCCCTTCATTTAATTCTGTGTCTCCAGCCTCGATGTGGTCGTCGATACTTCGGATGTTGTCATAGTCCTTTTCCTCTAGATGGGTACAGTTTGTCCGAAACTGGCCACTTGGGATACTAATCCATGTGACATCCAATTATGATCCTTCCCTATCGACCCCTTCATTATCAATTCTATCCACCAATCCATTTGCTGACCTGCGGACCTAGCGCAACTCCACTGCGATCCCTTTCTATAGATGCTCCTGAATTTTCTGCAGATAGTATGCTAAGCACCAGTGCCTCTGTATTTTTCCCACTTTGGTGTCGTTTTGGAGTTACCTTACTGTGTTGATGACTAGCATGGATTCGCCTTCCACTATTACATTTTCCATTCCTTCCCTGTGTAGTATCTCCAGACCTATCTCCAATGCTCCAAATTCTGCAACGTTGTTTGTTGAATTCCCAAAACTTCTTGTGTACAGTCAGATAATTCTTCCTTGACTGTCCCTGATTACTCCCCCCATACCGGTCCATCCTGGGTTTCCCTTCTACCACGCCCCGTTGAAAATTATCTTGAGGGAGCCCTCTGGTGGTGGTTTCGAGTTGCGCTCGCCTAAACTTAGTTGCAGCATCCGACTCACATGATTGGGGTTGTGTCTTCCTTTCACTTGGAAAGCCTCTAGACTTCTGAGATCCCGATTAGTGAGTTGCACTCCTCCTGTTCGGAGGTTGAGGCTCTATACCGTTTCCCTTGTCATGGCTATTATTGTTTCCTTGATCTTTCCAATCGTCCAACTTTGGTTCCTGAAGATTCTTCGGTTCCTTTCCTTCCAAATTTCCCAAATGATCATGCTGGGGGTGAGGGTCCAACAAAGATTCACCTCTTCATTGTCACTGTAGTTTTCCTCCCAGGTATTTATAGTTGTGCAAATGTTTCCTCTGACCCTATTAGACAAACGGAAAATGCTTGTCGCCCAGTCCCATAACTCTGTTGTGTAAGGACATTCATCCAAGAGATGGTTCATTGTTTCCTCCTTTTCTTCACATAGGTGGCATATTGAAGGGCCTTTGAAACCTCTCTTCTTTAGGTTCTCCCAAGTTAGGATTTGTTTGTGTAGTATTAGCCACTGGAATATTTTTATTTTTGGCCATTGGGGGCTATTCCAGAGCTTGTCCCAATGATACGCCGCAACTTCTTGTTCCTGGTTTGTTATGTAGTGGCATACTTCTTTAAGATTGAACTCACCTCCATCTTTGTGCCCCTATCTCAGTTGGTCATTTCCCTTCGTGACTTCAATTTTCCTTCTCCCCAATTCCTCTTCCACTTCTTTAACTGTTGTTGCGGTCTGGTCTCGAGTCTGTGGGGTGAGAGTGTTCCAGATTCTCCATTTGTTGTGCTCTACTTCTTGTTTCTAGTAATGGTAAACTCGGGTTTTACCTTGCACCATCATCTCCTGTTGGAGTTCCTCCTTGCCCAGTTGTTCCATTTTGGGTTCCTGTTGCCAAGCATCCTCCCAGAATCTAGTGGTTCTTCCATTCCTTATTTCCCAAAAGATGTGTGTATGGATCCAGGTCTTGTTGCGCTAGGCTAAGTTCCAGATGGTTGAACCCTCCTTGGTGCCTCTGAAGCGGATTTTGTCTTGGTTACTAATATATGGGGCGTACTTTTCCTTCCATAGGTTAACCCATGGCATGGTCATTTCTTTGATCCATATTCACCAGAGCTTTGCCCCATAGGCATCGTTGATTACTTGCGGGTCGTGTAGCCCAAGGCCTCCCTTGCTCTTTGGCTTACACACCTTCTCCCAAGCCACTAGTGCCCATTTTTTCCTTGTTTCCGCTCCACACCACAAGAATTCCCTTTGTATGGTTCTTATTTTTTGTAAAATTCCCTTGGGGGATGGGAAGACTGACATCATAAACATTGGGATAGCTTGCAGAACCGACTTGGTTAGGATGAGTCTTCTTGCCAAGTTGAGGGATCTGAAAGTCCAATTGTTTACCTGGTCTTGAAGCTTGTTGATTATTTCTTCCCACGTTGACATCTTGTAGGCTTTGTCTATTAGGGGGATGCCTAAGTACTTGGTTGGGAGGGTTTTGCGTTCAAAGCTCAGGATGTTGGCTAAATTCCTTTAGATAGCTGGGTTGGTGTTAAAGAAGAAGATCATTGATTTGGACTGGTTTATCTCAGCCCCCGAGGCTTCCCCAAACACATCTAAGATTTGTTTGTAGGCTTCCGCTTCCTTGACTGTGGGCATGCCATGAAGTAAGGTATCATCCACGAACTGTTGGTGTGTGGAAATTGGAAAATTCTCATAAGGTTTGATTTCTTTTGTTTCCCCTGTTGTGGTTGTGGTTTTTATGCTTCAACTGAGTCCTTCCATCATTAAGATGAATAAGAAAGGGGATAGCAGGTCTCCTTGTCTGATGCCTCTCGTGGGCCAGTAGGGTTTGGCAGGGGATCCGTTTAGTAGTAGCGAGAAGCTTGTGGTGGATACTAGGTTGGTTATCCATCAGATCCAGTGCTGGGTGAAGCCGAAGGCTTCCAGGGTTCTGATCATATAGTGCCAGCTGATTTTGTCATAGGCTTTCGCTAGGTCCAATTGTATTATCATTCCCCCTCTTTTCTAAAGCTTCAGGGTGTGGATTAGTTCATGGGCTTGGATAATATTGTCCATTATTTGCCTTTCTTCTGGGTAGTAATGATTTCAATATGTTGGATATAACCTTGGAAATTATCTTGTACACCACATTGCACAACGTATTGGTCTGTAACGATCGAGAGTTTTGGCTTCATTTTATTTGGGGATGAGTGTTATCAAAGTAGCATTTAGTGCTTTTAGGATGGAGGCTGACCTTCTAGAGTCTTCTACTACCTTGTAGACATCTTGTTTGACAAATTCCCAACAAGCTTTGAAAAACTCCGCTGTGAACCCATCTAGGCCTGGATCTTTTCCATTGGGCATTTCCTGGAGTGCTTGGTCTATTTCTTCCTCCATAATGGGTTTGATCAAATTTTTGTTTTGTTCTTCTGTTACCAGGTGAGGGATGTGTTGGGTCACCTTTTGTATGGCTTTCGTTCTATCCTGATTGGGTTCCTGGGCAATCCCGTGGAAGTGGTTTATGAGCGTTGTTTCGATGTCCTTATGGGACTCTCTTTCTATTCTATTCGGGTCCCTTATCTTCAAGATTTTGTTATGGGATCTTCTGGCCATGGTTGTTCTGTGAAAGAACTTGGTGTTCCTTTCCCCTTCCTTTAGCCATCTGATCCGAGAATTTTGTCTCCATAGATTTTCTTCCTGTTGGCACCTTTCATCCCATTCCTGGTTCATCTGGATCTCCTCTTTTTTCCTGTCCTCATTGTAGCCCTCCAAAATGCAGGTTTCCTGGAGTTTTTTCATTTTTTCTTCTATGTTTTTCTTCGCTTGGTTTATATTCCCAAAGGTGTCCTTGTTACACTCCTTGAGCCTATATTTGATATATTTTAGTTTCTTATAGAGTTTGAACATCCTTGTCCCTTGCTCTGGTTTCTCTTCACTCCACCACTGCTTGATATTTTCCTTGAAGTCGGGTGTTCCAACCAAAATTTCTCGAATCTGAAGGGTATGTTCTTAGGTGTGGTCTGGAAGCCTGCTTCTAATTGCACTGGCCAATGATCAGATCCCCCCATGGAAGGATGTTGCAGTCTAAGGTTATCCCTTTCATAATGACTGACTCTGACACTAGGAATCTGTCGAGTCTAGTTGCTACCTGATGTTGGCTACTTCGCTTATTATTCTAGGTGAAATGGCCATTTTTGGTTTTCATATCTACCATTTCCACTATGTTTATGAATTTTGAGAATTCCTCTGCATCTCTATCCAATCTTCTTGTCCCTCCTAATTTCTCTGCGAGTGACGTGATGATGTTGAAATCCCCAGCTAGGATCCAATGGAGGTTGTTGGCTCGATTTTTGAGGTCTGCTAGATCACTTAGCATTCCCCCCCTATCCTCTAGCGCTTGGGGTCCATACACATTAGTGCATAAAATCTCCTCTGTGTTCCCAATTATTTACATGTGGACTGTAATGGTATGCCTTGTCGCTTCAGCTGCTATTAGGCTTAGTACTTGTGGGTTCCATAGGGCGAGGATGCTTCTTGCCATTTGGTGGCCTCCACTAGCCACCATCTTGTACTTGCGCCATTGTTGTTGACTAATTGTGTCCATTCTTTCTGTATTACACTTGGTCTCTTGGATAAAACAAAGATCTAGTTGTTCCTGTTTTAATCTATTCCTAAGGATTCGTTGTTTTCTCTGGTTGTTTAGGCCTCTTATATTCCATGTTATAACCATCATTTAAACATGCGGGGGGGAGTTGGGGAAGAGATTTTTGATCTTACCCGAGTTTATCAGTAGCGCTCCAAGATCTTGCAGAGCTACACTGTTGGATTTCCTTCCTTTTTTCCTCCACATCTGTTTGGGTGAGATTTGTGGTTGCACCTCACCAGCTTTGACTCCTAGGTGTCCAATCTTCCCTTGTGCTCGATTTTGGCCTCTAGCTTTGGCTTCCTCCCCTAGGAGGAACAGGTACTGGATACGGTCTAGTTGCTCTGTTGGTACATTGTCCACTCCTTGTCTTTTCCATTGCTCTAGTATGTTCGTGAGGTCTATCCCTTCCCTTTCCACTAGGTCTCTGAGTTTTGAATCTTCTCTGTCTACTTCGCTTGGTGTCATTTCCACCTCTCCCTCTACGTCTTGTATGGAGGTGTTGTCGTCTCTGATCTCTCCATCCATCGAAGTTGCGCAACTTCCTTGTTCCTTTTGGTTGTTAGGTCGGTCGGTGGGCTTGTTTGTTGTTTGTTCTCGGATTTTCTGAGCTGTTACCACATCCTTCTTGGCCTCTGCCCCTTGATTGGTTTTATCCCTTCCTTCCAGACTCAATCAAACTTCTGGGTTATTTCCTGCCTGGACTTTGCTCTGCCTTTTGCTGGCTCCACTTTTGGGGTTTGGTTTAACAAATCCATCCTCATCCTGTTGTGGTTTGAAATTTTATGTTTCTTGTTTTTTATTAAGAGGGCATTCCTTGATCGGGTGGCCATGTTCGTGGCATATTCTACATCAGAAGGGGATTTTTTCATAATCGATGTTTTAGATCCATTCCTCGTCCTTGAATTCGAGGAATATCGCTTATGGGAGTGCTCTCGACACATCCATCTCTATGCATATTTTTCCGTAGGATGTGTATCTCCCTTTCAGAGTTGCTTCTGCGGTCTTTATATATTTCCCCAGTTTATTCCCTATCGCTTCGAAAGTGGAGGGTAGCCAGTAGTCTAAGGGTAGGGAGTAGAGTCTCAACCAGACCGGTACCTTTTTGAAGGTCTCTTTTTCTAGGGAGAAATTCTCCTTCCATGGCTACATGTACAGTCCTGCTGATGCATGGAAGTATGGCCCTCCTTCAAATACTCTGTCTCTGTCCTCCAGGTTTATGAATACCGCTGTGAAGAAAGCTTTTGAGCCCAGGTGGAGCTCCACTTACCCATTTGGATTCCAGTGATATTTGATCCAGTTGCACAACGCTTTTTCTGTGGGCCATAATCCCATAAATTTGTAGATTAGCGCATGTGCCTTCATCTGGTCTCTGTAGAGTTGCGTCTACGGATCCTCCAATACCACCTTGGGTATTGGTGCTGCTTTGGGTTTGCATGGGTTATGCCCTTAGGTCTGGTTGGTCTTCGTTGTGTCTTGTGACTCATTCTGAGTTTCTTTTGCTTCCTCTTCCCTGCATTCACTTTTCCCTTTGTTTCTTTCCTGACCTATTCTAGGGTCTGATCCCGAGGTGCCTGTCATTGGTGCCTTGAATACTCCACCCCTTGGCCCTTTCCCTCTGTCTACCACCATCTGTTTGTATGAGGGGGTCCCCTACCCGCTCCTCCGGTGCTCATGCTACTCTTTGCAATAGCCGCAACTGTCCAAACCCTAGCTTGTGGTTGCTCCAAGGAACGCAGTTCGATCTTCTAGTAGGTTTCAACAACAGTTAACCTGAGAGTCTTCAATGTTTAACTACCCTGATTGTTTTATTAGGCTCATCATGACCAATAAAAATAGTTGGAACTTCACACAATCTCATTAATTTACTTTGAAAAATGTTTAATTTTTTTTTAAATTAAAATAAATTTTTAACTATAATAAACCATATTAATAACTTTAATAATTTATTTTTTAAACCAATATTTAAAATACACATTTAAATAAAAATATATATCTTAAAATATACATAAAATATATATCCTAAGATATACACAATAGATACATTACGTTATCTTAAGATATACACAATTGATACATTACGTTATGTCATATTGATACACTACATTATGTCATTTTTATGACATAACTAGTACATTAAATATTATGAACCATCACTTGTGCATGACTATTACCGTGTAATTTTCAAAAGCTTCGTCTCTATCTCATTAAAAGTTGCATTGCATATTTGTGGCCATCACCTATATAAGACGATTTATCTTATATGCATGGTTCAATAAAATATCCTTTAATCTTATATGCATGGTTCAATAAAATATCCTTTTATGTGGGACGCTTATTAAAGTATTTTCATAAGCTTTACTTATATAAAAGAGGATTCATGCTCTACATATATACAAGAGTATAGTGCAAGGCATTTTTTTTCCTTTGAGCACTGCAATCTATATATACAAGAGTACAGGCATTTTTTTTTTCTTTGGGAACTGCAATGTTGTTGTTAATATGTGTTAATTAAATCGCCTTTTTGTTGTTAATAGATTTTAGAGTAGAGTGCAATGACAATTATTTTTTTGTTTTTTTGATATTTTATGCATGGTTAATATTTGATAATTAAATTGCCTTTATTAAGGTAGAAGGCATGATCTTGTTGTTTCATAAATATTTTTGCAAACTTTAAGACAAGAAATCAGGTCATTGAATTTGCAGCGAGAATTTTAACTTCAACACAGTGTAAATGAAAAAGCTATTCATGAAAATCTAAATTTTCTAACTCATATCAATGTGATTTCTATTAACTTACTTGGAATTAGAAATTATTATAATTTCTAAATGATGCAGAAGAGCTAGCAATCCACCAAAATATAAGTTTTCCAATGTAACACTGATTTCTATGAACTCACTTGGAATTAGAAATTATTATAATTTCTAAATAATGCATAAGAGTTAGCAATCCACCAAAATATAAGTTTTCCAATGTAGCACTCAAGCATATAGACTAAGTTGATTTTGGTGGATTGTTGGTTAGAGTTATTTTTTATATTACCGTTGGCTTTTCTATATTACCATTGGAAGGCACTTGCAACTTCACTGCTTTCCATCATGTTTAATGTATTATATAAGTGAGCTTGTGTGTTCTATCGTTAACTCAAGATTGTAATATTTTTGGGAAAATTATAATGATTATGGAGAGAAATTTATTTAAACAATAAAATAATAGCTAAAAATATTTATTATAAAATAAAATTGAATTGATTATTATAATATTATTAACTTAAGTAATTAGAAAAAATGTTTTTTATTAAAAATATTAAAATCAAAAATCAAAAGTTCAATTTTCAATCAAATCAATAATTAAAATAAAAATACATATCATTAAATTAACTAAATAAAAAAAATAGAAAAAAATATTTTTTTATTAAAAATATTAAAATAAAAAATCAAAATTTCAATTGTCAATTAAATTAATAATTAAAATAAAAATATGCATCATCAAATTAACTAAATAAAAAAAAGTACAAGTTGCATAAAAGAGCTAGAAGAAATAATTACGCCCAAAGGCGTATATCTATTGGAGATGGGCACAATTAATCACCTTTTAATCTAAAATTCTAATCTGATGGCTAACAATTGAAAATGTTGGCATATTCTTAGTCGTCCTCCCAAATCAATGAATGTGATTTACTCTTCATAACTTCCTTGTATTTTTGAATGCATCAGTTAATGTGTTTACTTTTTAACATTTACCTAATCATATTAAGAAATTACTGTACCACCATATGATTGCCATGTTTAATTGATTAACCTTTGGAATTACCACATTTAATTTTTGGATTTCGTCAGCTCTATGTGCCACCATATGATTGCCATGTTTAATTGATTAACCTTTGGAATTACCACATTTAATTTTTGGATTTCGTCAGCTCTATGTGCGTTTCAACTGTCCGTGTGTTTATTGAATCACCCACCCATCTTATTTCGAAGTTCACCAGCCACTTTGCAGCTGTGCTAGTGATATGTAAGTACTTTATTTAAAATATATGACAAAAACCTCCCAAAACAAATTTGTCATCCACGAAGCCTAACTGAACATGGACAACAATCTTAGTTCCAATTTTCTCCTAAGTTTTTTTAAGATGGCTTACCATTTTAAAAAAGCTAAATTATTAACTTTGCAATGAGAATAAAGAGAACTTTGATTGAAACTTGAAACTTGAGTAATCTATAGATCTTGATGATAATTATTGAATTTGTGTTCCATCTTCTATCTACCATTGTTTATTGCAAAGAACACATAATGTGTTGATATGCTTAAAGTTCCCGTTTAGTCTAAATTTCCTAGTCAAATATCTTCAACGATCTTAATCATAGTCTCCCATTTTAACTAATTTACGCCAAGACTGAAATCAAAGCAGAATAAATACACTCACCCTAAGCCCGATCATCTTCGGATGGCAAAAATCATCACAGTCAAAACAAATACTCAACACAAATACGCGGGTCTTCTCCGCACGTACATCCAACAAAGTTATTATCGCTATCATACGTAGAATCATGCTCAGCCTCTTTATCAGGAAAAAGATTGAAATAAAAGCATTGCTCGATGTCAGATACAAACATGATCGAACAAGGCTCACAACAAAATTCACCAACAAAAGTAGATTCAACTTTGTAGTTGAGTGGGACTTGTCTCTTGGTATGGACGGCAATTCTTCCATCACGATCTCTTTGAAGAAAACTCTGACTATGTAGACAAGAGGATCTAAAGGAGTGTATTTCCCTCTTAGGTGATTTAGCTTGAATTTAAACCAAGGATGTTTCTGGTGGGAAAATATCATATTTGCTTGTAGGTGTAAAATAAAGTTTGCCCTTCGTTGCACCCAATCTTTTCGTGGAAAAAACTTATCAAGGAAAACTTATGTCCATCCTGACCATTTTTGTTGAACAAGGGTAGAAGGATCTCCACATATGATAATTTCTCCTTGTTCTCTGCAAAATTGTAGGATAAGTTGATCACTGCTCCAAGTCAAGTATCCTGGGTCAAGATCTACATAAAATAGATCCTTGTCATCTGTTTCTGCATTGTCTAGCCAGACATCTCCAAGATTTTTGAGTTTATGATAGGCATCTTCTAACCCTAAGAACGCAATTTTTTCCCATCTTTCCAAAATTTCGATCTTAATAGGAGAAGTATGAATTTGATTGATCGAAGTGATGGAAAATTGTTTATTAGGAACTTCCTTACTAGCATATTCTAGGAATTCTTGATGCTCTTGAGTACTCATAGGATCCCTATAGATTTTCTTCCGACTTGAGTTTTCTTCTATGTGTGCATGTTTTATGCCTATTCTTTTATCTAAGAAGCTTGATGAGGCTCTTGCAGAAAACATGTTGAGGTTTGGTTGTCTTTCTTCCCTGGTTAACATATCAACAACAGAGATTAACTATCCAGGTTTATAAACAATATCGAAATCGAAATTCTACAACCAAAGAAACCATTTTAAAATCCTGAAACTATTTTCAGCCATGAGATTCTCATTTTTAAAGATGTCAGGCATAATCTTTAAATCTGTTCTCATGATGAATTTGATTGGCTTCAAATATAATTTGAAGTGATTTATAGTCTTTTTTACTGCAAGAATCTCTTTATGGCTTGAAGGATAATGTACCTCAACACCCTTAAAGGATCCTGAGGCATAACCGCAAATTTCTTCTATGTCTCCATGATTTTCTATGAGGATACCTGCCTATAACTTGCGTGAGGTATATGTTTCTATGATAAGACTCCTAGTGCCTTGAGGTAGAGAGAGAGCAGGAAGATGTTGTGCTTTTTATTTAATGCATTGTACAACCCTAGTCATTTCTGAGTTCCAACTTGGATGATTCTTCATTAATCTTTGTTGAAGGATATGAATGTATTCATCATGGCCTTTGTAAAATGGTATAATATAATCGAGGCTTCCCAAAAATCTTTGGAGCTAAACCTATTCTAAAATTTGGTCTAGAAAATGAGAAAATACTTTCAGGACATGGTCATGAAGGATAACTTGACCTTTATTGATCTTGAATCCCAAGAATTCAATTTATGTATTTCCAATTTCCATCTTGCTTTTTGACAATACTAATCCATGTTGAAAGACAAGTCTATAGAATTCCTGCAAGTGCTTCAGATGTTCCTGCAAATTCTTAGAACATATCAAGATATCATCAATATATATACAAATGCCCACTTATGTTGATGGGAGATGTCTTCCATTCTCTTCTAGAATTTTGACGGGGCATTATTTATTCCAAATGGTAAAACTTTCCATTGATATTGACCATAGGGAACGACAAGTGCAATCTTAAATCTATCTCTAGCTTCAATGCCTATCTGATAAAATCCAGACTTTATATCAAATTTGCTAAAGGCAGTGCTATCTGTTATTCTTTTTAACAGACTGGATTTGTCAGGTAAAGGATATATGACAGGATGCAAGACACTATTTAGTGGTTTGAAGTTTACTACTAGCCTTGGTTTTCCTCTTTTTATTTATAAGTGCTTGTTTACAACAAAGGCTCTACATTCCCAATGACTCTTTGAGGGTTCTATCAAGCCTTTGGAGAGAAGGTCTTTAGTCTCAGCTTCACAAAAATCTCTTTCTGAAGGACTCATGATTGTTGCAGAGGCTTTCTGAGGAACTGGTTTTATTGAAGGGTTAAAAGGCAAAGACACGAAATATTTTTCTCTAGTCCAAAAGGCATTAGGATTATCAGAAGTGCAGTCTTTTTCTAACTTTACAAAGATTTTAAATAGGGATTTATCTTTATTCATTTCTGCATAAGCAACACATCTTTCCATTTTGTACAATTCTACAAGGGGAATGGAGCTTGAACTAGGTTTTTTTACTGGAGTATTACATTTGGAATGACCTTCAGAAAATAAGGGACATGAAACAATTCTACCATTAATTGTACATTTGAAAACCATGCTTTGGGTATTTATACAAATAGGGCTCACTATGGTAAGAAACTCAAAACCTAAAATGCAATATTCTCTAATGCAATCTAATCCGTTCAAATATTAAAAGATCATTCTGACCTTCAACCTTGATAGGAAAATCTAGAACTTTTCCAAGAAGTTGTACATGACTTCCTTCAATTGTTGTTCCATGCTCTGAGGTCTTTTCTCAATAGAATGCATGAATTGGATTCCCTTTGGATAGATTCATTTGGAATCCAAAATCAATCATGCAGTCAAGCTCGTATGTTTTGTGTTTTGGAGGGCAGAACCATACTTTTATGCACATCTTCGGACCAGAGAACTGTCCTAGAAAAAGATCTTCAGAATTTTTTTCTTCTTTGTCGCTTTCACTCCTATCAAGAAATAAAGAGTGCTCATCTTTTTCTTTTGGACTTTCTAAGGCTCAACTGTATTCTCTGCAACTTTATTCTGCTAAAGACCGATCCATTTCTCTCATGGTTACCTCCAACATCTTTTTCAACTCGTCAATTTCTTTATTCATTCTTCTAAGATTATTTTGCTTCTCTTTTATCTGAAGTCTCAAAAGATTTTCTTTGTCTTTTCTGAACTTTTTTCTGTATGTATGTTGATCTGGGTATTCTTTGTGCAATTCAACTAGATTATAGAAAGCATGATTCTTTTTTAGTCATTGGGATGAAGATTCTAAAGCTTTTTCTTTCTTTTCCTTAGCCTTTAATTATGTTACGGTTTTTTTCTTTTCATCCTTTGAATCTGTCTTAGCACATACTGGTATATCGATATTTCAGATAGTTTTTTATCAATCTCTGCAAGTCTCTGCTGCATAGAGATTTCTTTGGATCTGGCGGTTGAAAACATCCAAAATGAGTACTTAGGAGGACCATCAACAAACACTCTTGACTCTTAAGTAGAAAACTTCTCAAACCTCTGAATGAAAATTGTGAATGCCTTCCCATGGGAGTGAGCCTTTATTTATAGCATTACATCTGGTATACCTGGTGACAAAGAAAAACAACTGTAGGTAAAAGAAAATGATTTGGGGTGACAGTCTGGACTCCACTTCCATTATCTCATCCCTTAAATGGCCTTTCCAGACACATGGGGACCCAAACTGATAGGACTTGAATCTAAAACTTTACACCGTGCAATTATTTTAAGCAGCCCACCACGCTTTTAGTCATAATAATCGTGACCCACAAGACAAATACATGGGTCTTCTCTGCATGTACATCCAACAAATTTATTATCACTATCATACGGAGAATCAAGCTCATCCTCTTTATCAGGAAAAAGATTGAAAGAAAAACATTGCTCGACATCAGAACCAAATATGATCGGACAAGGCTCACAACATAATTCACTAGCAAAAGTAGATTCAACTTTGTAGTTGAGTGACATTTGTCTCTTGGTATGGCTGACAATTCTTCCATCACGATCTCTTTGAAGAAAATTATGACTGATGTAGACAGGAGGATCTAAAGGAGTGTATTTCCCTCTAAGGTGCTTTAGTTTGAATTTAAACCAAAGATGTTTCTGGTGGGAAACTATCATATCTGCTTGTAGGTGTAAAATAAAGTTTGCCCTTCGTTGCACCCAATCTTTTCATGGACAAAACTTATCAAGGAAAATTTTTGTCCATCCTGACCATTTTTGTTGAACAAGGGTAGAAGGATGTCCACATATGATAATTTCTCCTTGTTCTCCGCAAAACTGTATGATAAGTTGATAACTGCTCCAAGTCAAGTATCCTGGGCCAAGATATACATAAAATAGATCCTTTCCATCTGTTACTGCAATGTCTAACCAGGCATCTCCAAAAATATTTATTTTATGATAGGTGTCTTCTAAGCCTAAGAATGAAGATTTTTTCCATGTTTCCAAAATTTTGATAATCATAGGAGAAGTTTGAATTTGATTGATCAAAGTGATGGCAATTTGTTTATCAACCATTTCCTTATTGGCATATTCTAGGAATTCTTGACGCTATTGAGTGCTAATAAGATCCTTGTATATTCCCTTCTGGCTTGAGCTCTCTTCAGTGTGTGCATGTTTTATACCCATTCTTTTATCTAAGAAGCTTGATGAGGCTCCTGCAGAAAACATGTTGAGGTTTGGTTATCTTTCTTCCATGGTTAACATATCAGCAACCCAAATTAACTATCCAGGTTTATAAATAATATCGAAATCAAAATTCCATTTTAAAATACTGGAACTATTTTCAGCCATGAGATTCTATTTTTAAAGATGTCAGACATGTCTTTAAATATGTTCTGATGAAGATTTTTTATTGGCTTCAAATATAATTTGAAGCGATTTACAATGTTTTTGACTGCAAGTATCTCTTTATGGCTTGAAGGATCATTTAAGTCAACACCCTTAAAGGATCCTAAGGAATAACCACAAATTTATTCCATCTCCATGCTTTTCTATGAGGGTAACTCCCCATGACTGGCTTGAGGTGTCTGTTTCTATAATAAGACTCTTGATGCCTTGTGGGAGAGAGAGAGCAATAAGATGTTGTATTTTTTCTTTAATGCGTTGTATAGCCCTAGTCATTTCTAAGCTCCAACTTGGAGGATTCTTCTTTAATCTTTGTTGAAGGATATGAATATCTTCAACCTCGCCTCTCTAAAATGGTCTAATATAATTGAGGCTATCCAAATATCTTTGGAGTTGCACCTTTTCTAAAATCTAGTCTGGAAAATGAAAAAATACTTTTAGGACATGGTCCTTAAGGACGACTTGAACTTTATTGATCTTGAATCCCAAGAATTAAATTTATGTCTTTCCAATTTCCATCTTGCTTTTTGACAATACTAATCCATGCTTAAAGACAAGTCTATAGAATTCCTACAAGTGCTTTAGATGTTCTTGCAAATTCTTAGAACATATCAAGATATCATCAATATATACTAATTCCCACTTATACTGATGGAAGATGTCTTCCACTCTCTTCTGGAATTCAGATGGGGCATTATTTATTTCGAATGGTAAAACTTTCCATTGATACTGACCATATGGAATGACAAATGCGGTCTTAAATCTATCTCTAGCCTCAATACCTATCTAATAAAATCCAAACTTCAGATTAAATTTGCTAAAGATAGTGCAACCTGCTATTCTTTGTAACATACTAGCTTTGTCAAGTAAAGGATATTTGAAAGGCTGCAAGACACTATTTAGTGGTTTAAAGTTTACCACTAGCTTTGGTTTTCATCTTTTTATTTATGAGTGCTTGTTTACAACAAAGTTTCTACATGCCCAAGGACTCTTTGAGATTTCTATCAAGGCTTTGGAGAGAAGGTCTTTAATCTCGGCTTCATAGAATTCTCTTTCTGAAGGACTCGTGATTGTTGTAGAGGATTTCTTAGGAACTGGTTTTATTGAAGGGTTAAAAGGTAAAGACACAAAATATTTTTCTCTAGTCCAAAAGGAATTAGGACTCTCAGAAGTTCAATCTTTTTCTAACTTCACAGAGATTTCAAATAGGGATTTATATTTATGCATTTCTACACAGGCAATACATCTTTCCATTTTGTACAATTCTACAAGGGGAACAGAGCTTGAACTGTGATTTTTCACTAGAGTATTTCATTTGGAATGACCTTCATAAAATAAGGGACATAAAACAATTCTACCATTAACTGTACATTTGAAAACCATGCTTTGGGTATTTATACAAATAGGACTGACTTTGGTAAGAAACTCAAAACCTAAAATGAAATCTTATCTAATGCAATCTAATCTATTCAAAGTTAAAACATCATCCCGATCTTCAACATTGATAGTTAAATCTGGAACTTTTCCAAGAAGTTGTACATGACTTCCTTCAATTGTTATTCCATGCTCTGAGGTCTTTTCATAATAGAATGTAGGAATTGCATTCCCTTTGGATAGATTCATTTGACAACCAGAATCAATCATGAAGTCAAGTTAGTAATGTTTGTGTTCTAGAGGGTAGAATGATACTTTTATGTACATCTTCGGACCAGAGAAATGTCCTAGAAAAGATCTTCAGAATGTTTTTCTTCATTGTTGCTTTCACTCCTATCAAGAAATAAAGAGTGCTCAACTTTTTCTTTTGGACTTTCTAAGGCTCAACTGTATTCTCTGCAACTTTATTCTTCTAAAGACTGATCCATTTCTCTCATGGTTACCTCCAACATCTTTTTCAACTCGTCAATTTCTTTATTCATTCTTCTATGATTATTTTTCTTCTCTTTAATCTGAAGGCTCAGAATATTTTATATATCTTTTATGAACTATTGTCTATCTTTATGTTGATCTGGGTATTCTTTGTACAGTTCAACTGGATTATAGAAAGAATGATTCTTTTTTAGTGACTGGGACGAATATTATGAAGCTTTTTCTTTCTTTTCCTTAGCCTTTAATTGTGCTAGGAGGTTTTTCTTTTCATCCTTTAAATCTTGTCTTAACACATACTGGTATATTGAGATTTCAGATAGTTTTTTTATCAATCTCTGCGAGTCTCTGCTGCATAGATATTTCTTTGGTTCTGGCGACTGAAAACATCTAGAATGAGTACTCAGGAGGACCAAGTCTCTTCACCTAAGTGTGTTGCTAAAATATGTGATAAATTGTATCGACCATAAACAATGGAAGGGTGCTTATTCTAACCAATACTTTGATCGAAATCTCCATATTGAAGCATCTGATTCAGAGCACTCACATCATTTTTTTTCATGGAAAAAACTTTATATTTGATATTTCTAAGAGGAAATCAAAATATACATCATTCTTGGCCTTTCTACCTAAAAAAAATGGTATTGTTGTCAACGACCTATCTACAACCTATCTTAGATACTGTTTATTATAGTCCTCCAACATATTCTTTCAGATAAACACCAAAGCATCACAAAACCTTTCTTAAATATTTGGCCCTATGCACACTTTCATAGCATTGTTGATATAATTTTATAGGAAAAACAAAGAAATATCATCTTCGGGACTATCAAAAAAAATGGAGCTTGTTGAGTCTGATACCAAGGCTCCATCTCTAAATTCTCGAATTGTGATGATTCCTTCTTGCAAATAAAAGGCTTCATTTGAGAGTTCATTTGCCTTTATATTAAATTCTCAATAAATGTGAAGAAAGGATATAGCCTCAAACTTTATTTTAGTCTCCATAACTCTGCTCATGATTGGGCTTAAAACCAAATTTATTATCATATTTTTCCCATTAGCCCAATCTATCAATAATTTAGAATCTACTAATACTTAAAGTTTCAGAATTCCCTATATGTGGCATATTTCATCAAAAACCACAAAGCATAGAACTCAAGATGGTTGTCAATTCCATGTCCAACCCATATTTTATATTACTATCATGAAAAATTGACAGAATCAAAATGCAGTGAGAACCACAGTTACCTAGGGTCCCTTGACAAGCCCCATCCAAGTAGCCCAAGGCCATTGAATAGTCAATCACAGGTTCAACTAAAACCCTTGTAGCTTTAAGAGTTGAATTTTTCCTGCTTCCTCCATAAACACTCATTTGATGGGCCACTTTCCCTGGAGTTGTTTCTATTCCATGGAACAATGCTTTGTTCTTTGCTATCCAGATCCCCCACAACAAAGAAAGATAAGGCCTTGTGACTCACAACAGAATTGTCATGACACCAACGCTCAAAACACTTCACCAAGGAATCCTTATCCCACTGATTTTTTCCACTAATTAGTTACAATATTTATTTCCAAACTAAATTAACAAATAGACAAAGGACACAACTATTCGTTATTGGCCTTATATAAAACACACCATTCTTGACCTTTCCAATTTATTTTCCACCCATTATATAAGTCTATTATTTGCCAAAAATATTGTAGATTGGGCAATTTAGTAAGTATATTATTCTGACACTCAATAACTTTGGAGAAAAGAAAGACCATATAAGCAAAGCATTACTAAATAGTGTTTTTGCTTGAGCTTACACGCCTCCACCACATCCATTTCTTCTCAACATCAAACGATGAGTTTTAAATTATTATGTTTTTTTAATAATGTTCTCAACATAGAATTCTTCTATTTATCCTTCCACCAAGAACTCTAACTAATAGAAACCTATAAACCCTCTCTTGAGAAAGGGAGAGCTCTCAACATACCCAAAAGGAGACATTCATGTTGTCTGCAAAAATCCTCCTCAATTATCGTTGCAACCAAAACACACAATGATTGAGGATCTATTCAGTGTGTTCTCCCTTCATTGCAAAATTATTTTTTCTATCAAATCACGCTCCAATTATTTTTTCTACCAAATCACACTCCTTTGAGCTAATATGTTGAATATGTTTGATGTGTAGCCTATGTCCCTCCGCTTATCTTTTTAAATGTTTACTACCTTATATATTTGGTTAATAAGATATATAAAACGAGTTTTAACCATAAAGACCAAATGAGTGTCTAAAGTATATTCCAATCCTAGGAGGAGAGTTAAGGAATAAGAGATATATAACATGTTGATTATTCATATATTGGACAAAGTTATGTGCTATCGAAAATGGTCATGAATAAAGAAGCATCCCAAAACATCTTTTCCCCGTTACATTTTTAATTTTTCAACATCTTTTCCCATTTCATCTTTAATTTTTCAACCCACTTGGATGGGTGCACGCACTATGGACCAACTTATTAGTTTAAAGGTGAGATCAATGGAAATGGATTAAGACGAAAAAAAAGTCTAAAAGGTGACTTAGTTATTTATTTTTACAGTTTAAGGGTGTGAAGATTAGAACATGCATAATTAGGCATCCAATTTAATGTAGAGTTTAGCATGACTATCCTTCATCCTAGAAATATAGTGGGCCAACTTTATAAGGATTGTTGCATTTTGTCTAAGAGGGGAATTAAGTTTTGAATCTTAATTGATAAAAAACCTAGTGAAACATGAATATTGGATTATGTCACCTTGTTGTAAGAGGGATATGCCTAAAAGCTCAATTATCACTGAGAAGTAGATGAACAAAAGATATAAGTAAAATATTTTTGTGTAAATTTAATTTTGTTATTGGAGTTTCATTATAGATATTTAATTTTTATTTCTAATATTCTTCTTTCGATAAATATATTATAATCAGTTTCTTATCATTTACAAGTGAGTAATAGAGATACTAGCATTGAATCGAAGACCACTGAGAATATATGATTCCATCCACAATACGAGAAAGGGAGAGAAGTTGTTAAGGAAGAGAAAACCCAATAAGGTGAAATTTACAAAATGAAGTACTAGAGTATTTTTTGGAGTATATAGAAAATCTATACACAATGAATAAAAGGTAACACTAGTGGCAGAAGTTGCAAGAGAAAGAAGTAATACAAATGAGTCTACAAATATAGAGAAAACATTAAGAATTGACAAGGATGTAAACCAACTTTGTGTTGTTCATCGAGTTGTGGTCTAGTGGAAATTTGGAGTGTTTGTTGTGAATATGACCTAGGTTTAAATCCTTGGAGGCATGCTCATCCCTTGCATGGGGTTTAACAAACATGGTTTTCATCTTAGCCACCTTTCTTGGGACTCGTGCCTTATCAATGTTGCTTAAATTCCTTCTTTGACCTTGTGTAAATTATTGATTTGCATGTGAGTTGATTTGGGTTTCAATCCTCCCTAAAATAGGGGGTTGATGCACTAGCTTAGTACTAACAACATTATCATCATTAATTAAAAGTGCATAAGGAAAACATCATGATATTATTCGAGGTATTTCAGTCCAATAGGTCATTTCCCTTAATTTTTTTTTTTTGTTTAAATCCATATTGGCTAATGAATTACATCCACAACTTAGTAGAAGAGTTCTTATAACATAATCTTCATGCAAAATTGGATAATTGATGCAGGTAGTTAATGGAAGAGTGAAGGATCAAGGGATAACTACTCCTTGAAAGGTTGTGCTTATTCACAATTTCAATATTATATAACTATGATACAAATTGTTTCAAAATGAGGACATGTTTCTATTATTCATTTTGTAATTTATTTGTGCATTGAAATTGTTCTACTTTGTGCTAAATTAACAAAAAAATTGGTCATGCTAGAGCAACATTATACATTGTATTCAATATCTCTCATCATGGTAGACATATCCTGCATGATTAAT
>ML802888.1:683397-701983 GCA_009831015.1 Picea engelmannii
ATCTCTTTGAAGAAAATTATGACTGATGTAGACAGGAGGATCTAAAGGAGTGTATTTCCCTCTAAGGTGCTTTAGTTTGAATTTAAACCAAAGATGTTTCTGGTGGGAAACTATCATATCTGCTTGTAGGTGTAAAATAAAGTTTGCCCTTCGTTGCACCCAATCTTTTCATGGACAAAACTTATCAAGGAAAATTTTTGTCCATCCTGACCATTTTTGTTGAACAAGGGTAGAAGGATGTCCACATATGATAATTTCTCCTTGTTCTCCGCAAAACTGTATGATAAGTTGATAACTGCTCCAAGTCAAGTATCCTGGGCCAAGATATACATAAAATAGATCCTTTCCATCTGTTACTGCAATGTCTAACCAGGCATCTCCAAAAATATTTATTTTATGATAGGTGTCTTCTAAGCCTAAGAATGAAGATTTTTTCCATGTTTCCAAAATTTTGATAATCATAGGAGAAGTTTGAATTTGATTGATCAAAGTGATGGCAATTTGTTTATCAACCATTTCCTTATTGGCATATTCTAGGAATTCTTGACGCTATTGAGTGCTAATAAGATCCTTGTATATTCCCTTCTGGCTTGAGCTCTCTTCAGTGTGTGCATGTTTTATACCCATTCTTTTATCTAAGAAGCTTGATGAGGCTCCTGCAGAAAACATGTTGAGGTTTGGTTATCTTTCTTCCATGGTTAACATATCAGCAACCCAAATTAACTATCCAGGTTTATAAATAATATCGAAATCAAAATTCCATTTTAAAATACTGGAACTATTTTCAGCCATGAGATTCTATTTTTAAAGATGTCAGACATGTCTTTAAATATGTTCTGATGAAGATTTTTTATTGGCTTCAAATATAATTTGAAGCGATTTACAATGTTTTTGACTGCAAGTATCTCTTTATGGCTTGAAGGATCATTTAAGTCAACACCCTTAAAGGATCCTAAGGAATAACCACAAATTTATTCCATCTCCATGCTTTTCTATGAGGGTAACTCCCCATGACTGGCTTGAGGTGTCTGTTTCTATAATAAGACTCTTGATGCCTTGTGGGAGAGAGAGAGCAATAAGATGTTGTATTTTTTCTTTAATGCGTTGTATAGCCCTAGTCATTTCTAAGCTCCAACTTGGAGGATTCTTCTTTAATCTTTGTTGAAGGATATGAATATCTTCAACCTCGCCTCTCTAAAATGGTCTAATATAATTGAGGCTATCCAAATATCTTTGGAGTTGCACCTTTTCTAAAATCTAGTCTGGAAAATGAAAAAATACTTTTAGGACATGGTCCTTAAGGACGACTTGAACTTTATTGATCTTGAATCCCAAGAATTAAATTTATGTCTTTCCAATTTCCATCTTGCTTTTTGACAATACTAATCCATGCTTAAAGACAAGTCTATAGAATTCCTACAAGTGCTTTAGATGTTCTTGCAAATTCTTAGAACATATCAAGATATCATCAATATATACTAATTCCCACTTATACTGATGGAAGATGTCTTCCACTCTCTTCTGGAATTCAGATGGGGCATTATTTATTTCGAATGGTAAAACTTTCCATTGATACTGACCATATGGAATGACAAATGCGGTCTTAAATCTATCTCTAGCCTCAATACCTATCTAATAAAATCCAAACTTCAGATTAAATTTGCTAAAGATAGTGCAACCTGCTATTCTTTGTAACATACTAGCTTTGTCAAGTAAAGGATATTTGAAAGGCTGCAAGACACTATTTAGTGGTTTAAAGTTTACCACTAGCTTTGGTTTTCATCTTTTTATTTATGAGTGCTTGTTTACAACAAAGTTTCTACATGCCCAAGGACTCTTTGAGATTTCTATCAAGGCTTTGGAGAGAAGGTCTTTAATCTCGGCTTCATAGAATTCTCTTTCTGAAGGACTCGTGATTGTTGTAGAGGATTTCTTAGGAACTGGTTTTATTGAAGGGTTAAAAGGTAAAGACACAAAATATTTTTCTCTAGTCCAAAAGGAATTAGGACTCTCAGAAGTTCAATCTTTTTCTAACTTCACAGAGATTTCAAATAGGGATTTATATTTATGCATTTCTACACAGGCAATACATCTTTCCATTTTGTACAATTCTACAAGGGGAACAGAGCTTGAACTGTGATTTTTCACTAGAGTATTTCATTTGGAATGACCTTCATAAAATAAGGGACATAAAACAATTCTACCATTAACTGTACATTTGAAAACCATGCTTTGGGTATTTATACAAATAGGACTGACTTTGGTAAGAAACTCAAAACCTAAAATGAAATCTTATCTAATGCAATCTAATCTATTCAAAGTTAAAACATCATCCCGATCTTCAACATTGATAGTTAAATCTGGAACTTTTCCAAGAAGTTGTACATGACTTCCTTCAATTGTTATTCCATGCTCTGAGGTCTTTTCATAATAGAATGTAGGAATTGCATTCCCTTTGGATAGATTCATTTGACAACCAGAATCAATCATGAAGTCAAGTTAGTAATGTTTGTGTTCTAGAGGGTAGAATGATACTTTTATGTACATCTTCGGACCAGAGAAATGTCCTAGAAAAGATCTTCAGAATGTTTTTCTTCATTGTTGCTTTCACTCCTATCAAGAAATAAAGAGTGCTCAACTTTTTCTTTTGGACTTTCTAAGGCTCAACTGTATTCTCTGCAACTTTATTCTTCTAAAGACTGATCCATTTCTCTCATGGTTACCTCCAACATCTTTTTCAACTCGTCAATTTCTTTATTCATTCTTCTATGATTATTTTTCTTCTCTTTAATCTGAAGGCTCAGAATATTTTATATATCTTTTATGAACTATTGTCTATCTTTATGTTGATCTGGGTATTCTTTGTACAGTTCAACTGGATTATAGAAAGAATGATTCTTTTTTAGTGACTGGGACGAATATTATGAAGCTTTTTCTTTCTTTTCCTTAGCCTTTAATTGTGCTAGGAGGTTTTTCTTTTCATCCTTTAAATCTTGTCTTAACACATACTGGTATATTGAGATTTCAGATAGTTTTTTTATCAATCTCTGCGAGTCTCTGCTGCATAGATATTTCTTTGGTTCTGGCGACTGAAAACATCTAGAATGAGTACTCAGGAGGACCAAGTCTCTTCACCTAAGTGTGTTGCTAAAATATGTGATAAATTGTATCGACCATAAACAATGGAAGGGTGCTTATTCTAACCAATACTTTGATCGAAATCTCCATATTGAAGCATCTGATTCAGAGCACTCACATCATTTTTTTTCATGGAAAAAACTTTATATTTGATATTTCTAAGAGGAAATCAAAATATACATCATTCTTGGCCTTTCTACCTAAAAAAAATGGTATTGTTGTCAACGACCTATCTACAACCTATCTTAGATACTGTTTATTATAGTCCTCCAACATATTCTTTCAGATAAACACCAAAGCATCACAAAACCTTTCTTAAATATTTGGCCCTATGCACACTTTCATAGCATTGTTGATATAATTTTATAGGAAAAACAAAGAAATATCATCTTCGGGACTATCAAAAAAAATGGAGCTTGTTGAGTCTGATACCAAGGCTCCATCTCTAAATTCTCGAATTGTGATGATTCCTTCTTGCAAATAAAAGGCTTCATTTGAGAGTTCATTTGCCTTTATATTAAATTCTCAATAAATGTGAAGAAAGGATATAGCCTCAAACTTTATTTTAGTCTCCATAACTCTGCTCATGATTGGGCTTAAAACCAAATTTATTATCATATTTTTCCCATTAGCCCAATCTATCAATAATTTAGAATCTACTAATACTTAAAGTTTCAGAATTCCCTATATGTGGCATATTTCATCAAAAACCACAAAGCATAGAACTCAAGATGGTTGTCAATTCCATGTCCAACCCATATTTTATATTACTATCATGAAAAATTGACAGAATCAAAATGCAGTGAGAACCACAGTTACCTAGGGTCCCTTGACAAGCCCCATCCAAGTAGCCCAAGGCCATTGAATAGTCAATCACAGGTTCAACTAAAACCCTTGTAGCTTTAAGAGTTGAATTTTTCCTGCTTCCTCCATAAACACTCATTTGATGGGCCACTTTCCCTGGAGTTGTTTCTATTCCATGGAACAATGCTTTGTTCTTTGCTATCCAGATCCCCCACAACAAAGAAAGATAAGGCCTTGTGACTCACAACAGAATTGTCATGACACCAACGCTCAAAACACTTCACCAAGGAATCCTTATCCCACTGATTTTTTCCACTAATTAGTTACAATATTTATTTCCAAACTAAATTAACAAATAGACAAAGGACACAACTATTCGTTATTGGCCTTATATAAAACACACCATTCTTGACCTTTCCAATTTATTTTCCACCCATTATATAAGTCTATTATTTGCCAAAAATATTGTAGATTGGGCAATTTAGTAAGTATATTATTCTGACACTCAATAACTTTGGAGAAAAGAAAGACCATATAAGCAAAGCATTACTAAATAGTGTTTTTGCTTGAGCTTACACGCCTCCACCACATCCATTTCTTCTCAACATCAAACGATGAGTTTTAAATTATTATGTTTTTTTAATAATGTTCTCAACATAGAATTCTTCTATTTATCCTTCCACCAAGAACTCTAACTAATAGAAACCTATAAACCCTCTCTTGAGAAAGGGAGAGCTCTCAACATACCCAAAAGGAGACATTCATGTTGTCTGCAAAAATCCTCCTCAATTATCGTTGCAACCAAAACACACAATGATTGAGGATCTATTCAGTGTGTTCTCCCTTCATTGCAAAATTATTTTTTCTATCAAATCACGCTCCAATTATTTTTTCTACCAAATCACACTCCTTTGAGCTAATATGTTGAATATGTTTGATGTGTAGCCTATGTCCCTCCGCTTATCTTTTTAAATGTTTACTACCTTATATATTTGGTTAATAAGATATATAAAACGAGTTTTAACCATAAAGACCAAATGAGTGTCTAAAGTATATTCCAATCCTAGGAGGAGAGTTAAGGAATAAGAGATATATAACATGTTGATTATTCATATATTGGACAAAGTTATGTGCTATCGAAAATGGTCATGAATAAAGAAGCATCCCAAAACATCTTTTCCCCGTTACATTTTTAATTTTTCAACATCTTTTCCCATTTCATCTTTAATTTTTCAACCCACTTGGATGGGTGCACGCACTATGGACCAACTTATTAGTTTAAAGGTGAGATCAATGGAAATGGATTAAGACGAAAAAAAAGTCTAAAAGGTGACTTAGTTATTTATTTTTACAGTTTAAGGGTGTGAAGATTAGAACATGCATAATTAGGCATCCAATTTAATGTAGAGTTTAGCATGACTATCCTTCATCCTAGAAATATAGTGGGCCAACTTTATAAGGATTGTTGCATTTTGTCTAAGAGGGGAATTAAGTTTTGAATCTTAATTGATAAAAAACCTAGTGAAACATGAATATTGGATTATGTCACCTTGTTGTAAGAGGGATATGCCTAAAAGCTCAATTATCACTGAGAAGTAGATGAACAAAAGATATAAGTAAAATATTTTTGTGTAAATTTAATTTTGTTATTGGAGTTTCATTATAGATATTTAATTTTTATTTCTAATATTCTTCTTTCGATAAATATATTATAATCAGTTTCTTATCATTTACAAGTGAGTAATAGAGATACTAGCATTGAATCGAAGACCACTGAGAATATATGATTCCATCCACAATACGAGAAAGGGAGAGAAGTTGTTAAGGAAGAGAAAACCCAATAAGGTGAAATTTACAAAATGAAGTACTAGAGTATTTTTTGGAGTATATAGAAAATCTATACACAATGAATAAAAGGTAACACTAGTGGCAGAAGTTGCAAGAGAAAGAAGTAATACAAATGAGTCTACAAATATAGAGAAAACATTAAGAATTGACAAGGATGTAAACCAACTTTGTGTTGTTCATCGAGTTGTGGTCTAGTGGAAATTTGGAGTGTTTGTTGTGAATATGACCTAGGTTTAAATCCTTGGAGGCATGCTCATCCCTTGCATGGGGTTTAACAAACATGGTTTTCATCTTAGCCACCTTTCTTGGGACTCGTGCCTTATCAATGTTGCTTAAATTCCTTCTTTGACCTTGTGTAAATTATTGATTTGCATGTGAGTTGATTTGGGTTTCAATCCTCCCTAAAATAGGGGGTTGATGCACTAGCTTAGTACTAACAACATTATCATCATTAATTAAAAGTGCATAAGGAAAACATCATGATATTATTCGAGGTATTTCAGTCCAATAGGTCATTTCCCTTAATTTTTTTTTTTTGTTTAAATCCATATTGGCTAATGAATTACATCCACAACTTAGTAGAAGAGTTCTTATAACATAATCTTCATGCAAAATTGGATAATTGATGCAGGTAGTTAATGGAAGAGTGAAGGATCAAGGGATAACTACTCCTTGAAAGGTTGTGCTTATTCACAATTTCAATATTATATAACTATGATACAAATTGTTTCAAAATGAGGACATGTTTCTATTATTCATTTTGTAATTTATTTGTGCATTGAAATTGTTCTACTTTGTGCTAAATTAACAAAAAAATTGGTCATGCTAGAGCAACATTATACATTGTATTCAATATCTCTCATCATGGTAGACATATCCTGCATGATTAATACCCACATTCTCATTCATAAATGTTAGTTTTGCACTCGAAACTTATTGCATCAAATCCTTAGTGATCACACAAAAAAATTTGGGCACCAACTTGTTAATGAACTCCCTACACTAGTTCAATGATATTTCAGTCGACCACATTAGTGTCACATTACAACTAAAATGAACCAAGTGCATGTACGATCATCTTTTTTTTTTCTTTGAAGGTGGAAAAACCTACCGTAACTTAGTTATCGACCAACAAGGAGAAAAGCCATTATTGGTTGCTATTAACTAATGTAGGTTGAGTCAAGACCATTATTCAAGGAAAACCATACCACCTGAAAATGACATGTTGGTGGTCCATAAGGGAGCATAATTTCACTCCTAACAGATGCCTCTAGGTCTTGGGTAGTAAACTTGTTTCTTTGCATTCAAGGAAGATGAACTCTTATCCAACTAAACACACTATATACTATACATACATATATACGTATGTATGTATGCATATTTCTCTCTCTACTCACACTCACACACGTGTATGTGTGTGTGTGTTAGTTGGGTTTAGTTTGGGTAGTTGAGAAAAATGATTGTTTACCCTGAGTACCATCCTTGAAATGAAGAGAAATACTTAAAGTTTTCCCTGAACAACATAACCTTATATATATATATATATATATATATATATATAAGTATACAAGTTATATAAAAAAAGAGAAATAGAAGAAAAAAACAATAAATAAATAAAAGAACACCAATACAAACGAAAGAAAGCTTTTTATAAAACAAATTACCCCTCCCAAAGAGAACCTTGAAACTATTAAAAATAATGTGCATGAGTGAAGGGATGTAATTCGGTGCCACGTGATGGAAATTTTTGAGGTTTTGGTTGGAAGTTTTAGTGTTTGATAGTGAGTTAGGTGGGAATTGTCAATTGTTTGGTGTGCGTTGACTAGTTTGAGGGTACTTGTGTTAAGGTATATAGAATGACTATTTTAAGAAATATGACATATTCAACAGAGTTTGAAAAAAAGAGCAGGTTGATTTTTAGAGACTCGCTTATGGAGAATGTTGGGTATGTACACCTTAAAATGTAGCTTCAAAATTAGAGGAATGTTAAAATCCATAGCATGTTTTTTAATTCAAAGGTTAATTGGGTATTAGCTAGCACTACAAATTTCTTAATTAATTCATTATTTTAAAACTTTGTAATAGTTGGAAAATCTCTCTAAAAATCATTTAGGTCATCCCTTGTGAAAATCCATAGTTTGGAACACTTTTTGTGGACTACCATTGGGGTGTAAGTACCTTTGTTTCCAATGTTAAGGAACTTCTACAATTTGTTGCCTATAAATATCATAAGTTGGATTTTTGAATCAGAATTTCATTGCCATGTTCCTCGTTGTTATGTTTTATCTGTTAATTTTTTTTTAATTTGCCTTCCATAGGATAAGTTCCATATTTCAGTAAGTAACATTATGTGCCACTGCAAAATATTGACACTTCATTCATGTCTATCCATATGCCATCAAAGGGAACAATTAGAATGAATAGGAGATCTTTTATGTCTAAAATTGTTGGATTTTTAAAATTCACGAAATCATTGAAGTATACCAATTTAAGATAAATTTGGGCAAGGTAGGGATGTCCACCTTGCTTGATGAAGATATCTTCTTTCATTCCCTAGTTAAATGTACCATATAATCTCTTGTCATATTTTATCTCTATAAGATGGTCAAGAGACCAGTAAATAAAAAGGAAGCCAAACCTAGATAAATCATAGTGATAGCTAAAAAAGTACAAGACAATCAACAATTGCATAATATAAGTTCCATTAGTTTCCCACAAAATTGATTTAGGAAAATTGATAACATAGATCCTTGGATAACATGATCAACTAGTAAATTCTAGATAAGAGGTTTGTTGTTTCCTAGGACATAATGGAAAAAAACTAATAGCATAATATAAGTTCCATTAGTTTCCCACAAAATTCATTTAGGAAAACTGATAACATAGATCCTTGGATAACATGATCAACTAGTAAATTCTAGATAAGAGGTTTGTTGTTTCCTAGGATAGGGTGGAAAAAAACTAAATAGTTTGAAATAACCATACAAATTTCAAGGCTCCATCATTGCCAAACAATATCTAAAAAACATAGAAAATTATTGGAAGTTTAAAGGGTTGCAACACCATGAACTATCTATGATATTTCTATATTTAAAAAAGATATTATAATCCATTACTCAAACTAATCGTCCTCCTCACTTATGGAAATAAATCTACTCAAGGAAAATTTGAGGAAGTTGATATCTTATTAATGATTTATTTGATTTTAGGTGAGTGAAGTTGATGACTAAAACATACCTATGTGGTTATTAGAAAAAAGTGATAGTAGTATACATATCCCCTTGTTTGACAATGCAAAATTTCAATATTTCAGGGACTCTAATATGGTTGTCTTAAACCCTAACATTATTGTATAAGTTTGATTGTTATTCCCTGCATTGTTTACCTTTCATATGAGCTTTTGAGATGTATCAAATTAATCTCAAAAGTTACCTCATCTTCCAATGAATAAGTCATTTTTTCCATTTTTGCTCCAAAAATGTTTTTCATGGGTCCTTGTTGCCTTTTGACCGTTCTGAGAGTGTTATATAATTTTGTCATTTGTCTTGGTTTGATGGTCTACTTTTAGACTTCATCCATGAAAGTGGTATTGTTAATGTCAAAAATATCCACAATACTTATTTGCAATATTGTTCAAGATATGTGACTCTCACAAGCTTCCTTTTGACTCTACCGTTTATTTATAAGTTATAATGTGTTCTTACGTTGTCTTGGTGTGTTTACATTATACTCTACACTTCAAGATATGCCAATTGATTGTCATAGGTACCCTTGTATTCAATTGATTTCATATATATTTTTTCCTTCATAGATGCTTTTTAGGATTTTTATTGGACTTTGACATGTTTGAACCATTGAGTGTCACATGCCCATTTTGTTTATTTACTATTTATTGGCTTGATGGTCTACTTTCAAAGGCCATCACGGTCTACTCTAGAGTTCCTTAATATCGTTTCAGATGTTTTTTCAATATATTGAGGACCCTCACAAGGTATATTTAGACCTATCATCTCTTTATAGGATCTGTTGGATTGCTTCCCGTAATTCCTGGGGGTTTTTTCCCTCAAGTATGAACTTATGAAGTACTATAGTACTATACATTGACAAGTTGAAATTTTGTTTGGAAGAAGTAGGTTGTGTTGGCTCAACTCTCGCTAATATAGTCATCATCCTTCTTTATGCCAATGATATTAATCTTATGGCGATGCGTCACTATGATCTCGATAAACAACTAAGCATCCTTAAGGATTTATGTTCTAATACAAGTATGATCATTGGCACTGGAAAAACGAAGGTTATGACAATCAAATCTAAAAAGATCACTTATGATAATTTTGTATATGACAACAATAGCTTGAAGGAAGTGCCTTCATATACATATCTCAAAATTGATGTTCATCACAAGCTTAACTAGAACTATAACATTGAGAAAAGGAGAAATGGAGGGTGGAAATCTTATTATGGACTTGAAAACAATTGTAAATCTACAAACTTTTGGCTATGGGATAAGAAGAAATTCCACTTTGAGAAAGCAACAAAACAACCTTTACCTAGACAATGTTGTTAGAACCATACCATAGACCATAAGAGAAAGCAGTAATATACTAGCCAGAAATATGCAAAATACCACCTTCTCCACAATTGCAAGATTCCCCTTAGATGCACCATCGAAATATCCTCATAGCCTAGATTTATCAACTGAAGATTGAACAATTTGCCATGGCACATTAACAACAATATCCTTTAAAAAAACCTCAAATGCATATTTTATTTTAAAAAACACCTTAAGCGGAGACATCACATTATCTTCAAACAACATCTCATTATGCGATATCCATAGCCCAACACATAAGAAGAGGTAAAGCTTCAAAATCTCCTAAACACTTGTTTTCCCACTAAAGCTTAAGAATCTCCCACATGGAATCCCCTCTCCAGCTACCAAGCCCTACAATGAGAGTAATGGTTTCATCCCAAATCTCCATCGAGAAATCACAACCTGAAATCATGTGGAAAACAAACTCCAAGGAACATATACACAATGCACACTTGTTAGGACCCTCAAAGGACTACTTAAGCATACTATCCCAAGTAAAAATCCTATTAAAAAGTGACATATAGAGAAACTACCTACACTTAAGGAGATCCCTCACCTTACAAACCTTCACCCACCACCACTAAGAGGATTGATTGATATCCAAAGAGAGCATGGCCTCATAACCAAGCTTTGGCATATACAACTCCTCAATTATCTTTTTATCCCAAACTAAAGAGTCCTCCTCTCTCAAACAAATGCAACTAGAAGACAAAACTTAATCAAAACCATCCCATTCAATGCCTTCCAAATTCACCAGGATGAGGTCTACAAGAATAACCAACATCCACTCCATAAACTTGCTCCCTCAACACTCCTTACATCAACTAATATAAACATTGTAAAACCTCTTATGGAATGCTAGAGTTCCACAAAGAACCTAAATTAATTTCCCCATCCAATCCAAGAGTCCACCCCCAATTTGATACATCTTCCATCAATGAACTTTAAATAAAGCCACCTTCCAACCAGGGGAAGGGCTTGAACCAAAAATATTCCAAATAATAGAGGCATTGATTGGGATTTTCTTGGGTGACGAATCCACTCCAGAATTGTAAGAGGATGAATATATTTTTGAAGTAAAACATCTCTCAATATCCCTTCCCTTGAAATAACCTTCCATGGACTTTTTGCAGCAAGAGCATCTCCCACCTAACTAGAGCCATATTGTCTTTATCGTGCTTATTAGTCCACAATAAATTGATTTTTTTTATGATTTTATGCAATATACCTTTAGGAATGTAAGAAAGAGATTTCCAATAAACAAGATTTTTTTCCAAAATTGCTTTGACAAGGGTTAATATACCTCCTAAAAATAACCATCTTATGTACTAAGAGATCACTCTACTCTCAATAATGTTATACAACCAGAGCCAATCCTTGAATCTATACTTATTTGTCTTTGGATTGAAACCAAGATATTTAAATCCCTCTTAAAAATCCTCAACACAAAAAGGAAGGAGAGCTAAAATAGATCTTTCTTATCAAGGAATATAATTATGAAACAATATGCATGATTTATGTTGATTTACTTCCATCCCAATAACACCATAATATAATTTTTTTTTGTTTGCTAGCGTGTTCGTGACCTGCAGGACTAGCCTGTGGTTGAGAAACTGCGACCCAGGGGAATCTAAGCCATAAAAATCACCTGGGGATCGCACCCGACCTGGGACACACCAGCCCTTATCATGGTTGGATTTTTTGATGTCTCCTCCCAATGGTGGTGGGTTTCAAACTTGGGTCACCATGCAAAACGAGGCCCATCAAAACTGATCTCTCTATCAAGATTTGGTAGCACCACAATATAGTTACAAAGCCTACTGAATGGATTTTTCATCCCTCAAGGCCCCATCCCCAACCAACAACACATCATCCACAAATTAAAGATGAGTAATAGAGATTAGGGCTCCCAATCTATATCCTTCAGTCTACCAACCCTTGTTTTGACAAGAAGATATCCACTCAAACCTTCATCTACCAACAAAAAGAGTAAAGGAGATAATGGGAATACTTGTCTCAACCCTCTAGTAGGATGGAAAAAGGATGAAGTAGAGTCATTGATCAATAATGAACAAAAGATATAAGGAAAACAACCTTCCACCTAGTTTACAAACTCACAAGAAAAACCAATAGTAACATGATCAGCCTTCGATAAGACCAACTTACCTTATCATATGCTTTGGATATGTCTAGATTGATGATAAAGGAGGGTTTCTTATTTAACTCTATTGAAGGAATACCTTCCTGTGTTATTCATATAGCTTCATGAATTTGATGACCATCTAAAAATTGAATTTGTTCACCTGAGATGGCATGAGACATATTAACTGAGAAATATTAGCAAAGATTTTGTATACTGCATTGCAAAGTGAGATAGGCCCAAAAGCATTGAAAGTCTCAAGGACTTCCTTCTTAGGAATCATACCAAGAAAAATAGAGTTAAATTCCCTTGGTACTTTACTTAAGTTCATGGATTTATCCACTACTAAAATCAAGTCCTTTCCTATTAATTTAAAGAAACCATCATAAAATTCAATGGAAAACCCATTAAGACCTAGGCTCTTATATTTCGAAAGGATTCAATTACCATTTGTAACTCCTTCAAAGAAACCTCTTTCATTAATGTCAATTGGGTCTAGCTCAAGTGGTTGGGAGGAATGTTTGTTACCCTCCCCACCCAAGTTCAATTCCTACAAGTGACATGTTGAGCTCTTAATGAGTATATTGTTGTAATGGTTTTGAGCCTTGTGTTGACAAAGCCTTGAGCTTCATAATTAGGCTTACACTGGGTACCATCCTCAAAATGAGGGGAAGTACCCAGTGGGATTTCCTTGGATATATCCCCCCCCCAAAAAAAAAACTCTTTCATTAACTCCTTGTTCTAATCCCGAATCACAAAATCAAGGGGGAAATGTAGCCATCTTAACAACCTCAACTATGTTGTCTCTCGGGGACTACTTGAAACAATTGTTTAAATTATTGGTGCCCACTTTAGAGATATCCTTAAAACTATGAACCTAAGACCCTTGGCCATCCTTGATGTTCCATATGGTATTAGAGATTTTGCTCATTTTTGCATAGTTATGGAAGAATCTCGTATTTTCATCCCCTTGAGAAATCCATGACACTTTGCTTTTTTGTCTCCATTTAGCTTCTTCCCATTCCAAAAGTAAACTTTTGGTTGCTTCCTTCATCTTTATATTTTCCATCTTTGCCTCAATAAAATTGCCATTCAAATTTGATTTAAAGATATTTTCTATATCTTACTCTAGGACCCAAATACACTCTTGAGAATAATAAAACTTTGCCTTTACCCATGCTATGATTTTCCTTTTAATTGTCTTGAGATTATCACCGAACTGAAACATAGCCAAATATTCCATAAGACTATCAACATGTTTCCATTCACTAAACTCAAATTCCTTAGTGACTTTAAAAGGGATAGGAGGCTTTGGGGATGGATTCACTACTTGTAGAAAGGCATGAGCATGGTCAAATGGACCTCCTTCTCCAATCCAAGATCTTAGTTACCCAAATTTTCAATAATATTCTCTACCACAAGAAATATATCAAGCCTCTTAGAAACATCACCACCCCTTTGTTGATATTATGGTAGTTGCGAGAGGTATTGACCTCCATGTGTAACCTCTGACTAGAATAGAATATTCCCAAAGGCATAGAAACCCTAAACGGATGTGTGAGAACCCTAGAAGACCAATCGGTTCAATAAAATGAATAATATTAAAATATTACCCTCCAAGAGGAGAAGTCGGCCTAGATAGTGGACAAGGAGCACTATAAATAGAGGGCGCTTGAGTTCATTTGTACACACACTCCTACTCAAGACAAGGGGTGCACAAGTTTAGAGGAGGAGTGCAACTGCAACAACTATAGTTGGGAACTGGTTTTGGTCTATGGTTTGGGACTTTTTTCTTGGTGCGCTATCTTTGGAGAAAGGTGCACTCTCTCTTGGTTAACTGTTGGGTCTACTGTTTCTTCCAGAATCATTCTATCTGTCAAATGTTACAGTTCTCGGGGCTGGCTACGTGCCTATGGTTGGGTGACAATATTGTGATATTTTCTATGGTTAAACGAGCACATCAAACATTTTAACAAGTTATTGGCCCACTCTATCTTCAATACATCTAACCACTGGAAGGTAGATCGACAATTCCTTGGCAAGCTCACTGTGGCACCAATTGCAACTACAACCGGGGTTTCTGATTTTGTAGCTGCAACAAACCCTAACCTAACTCTTTGGGCACTTCAAGTGAAACATTTGGAATAATTCTTGGAAATTCTAGTGCGCTTTAGTGTAATACCCCTAAGATAAACCCTAATTGTAAATGTAAATATAAATATGCTTATAAGTTGGTGAGCTGATGATACATGTTCTATGGTCTAATTATGCGTGCATTGACTCAATGCATGGGAATCTCACCAAAAGAAGAGTGTGCACATTCCATAGTTCTGCGCACACTAGATTTAGTGTGTGATCTTAAGGATAGGGAGCCTTTGTATATGTGTTGTGTTTTATAGGCTGGTGAGCCAGGTTATTATATGCTAGAATGCTTATATGATTATTAGGCCAGGGAGCTTGGATGCTAAAGGTTGTTGTGCCTATATTGTAATTGTAAATCATACTCATATTATTAAGTAAGTATACCACTACATGAAGACCAACCAAACAAAAGAGATGGGGGGATAAACTCCACTAGAAAGAGGTAAGGGAACTAAGAGTCTAGGAAAGGGGCTAAGCTAAAAGGGGCTTGAGCCTAATGGAATATTATATTAATATTCCTAAAAAGTTAAAGTATGGATATAAATTTATATATTACATCCTAAGTTTCTAAAGGGGGGACAAGAGAGTCCCTTGGGTGCCATGTGTCGTAAAAGGCACATGCACATATATTTAGGGGATATTAGTTCATTTTCGAGCATTCCTTCATCATGGTTACGATTATTCTCTCCTACCATTCGATCTTTGTTGCAGCCATCACCATATATGTACTTGGGAAGCTTGGCGTTGTGAATAAGAAGAAACATGGTTTTACTGCAGGTTGAAGAGGTGGGTTGTGAGGCCCGTGGTTGAAGAAGTGTGTTGTCAAGCTTGTGAGTAGTTTTCTCTAGGCGAGAAACTACTCGAAATTGTTCCCTCAAGCGTTGGGAAATGGCAATAGGGCTCTGAGACTTCCTTTCTGTCCTGTTGTTGAAGCCCCAAAAGGGAAGTGGGGCAGTCGAGGGACTATTAAGCAGAGAAGGGGCACACTTCCTAGGGTGGGACATGCATGTGGGGATTGAGAGACTGTAGGCTAGTTGTAGCAGTTGGGCACTTTGGACTGAGCAATTATGTTGCTTGTCAGACCTTAGACTGGCTTAGTATTCCCGTTTCCCTAGTAGAGTTTATCCCTAGCTTAGGGGTGACCCACTGCTGAGATTACAAGTAGTATGGTCTATGGTTGGGAGAAATGTGGAAGGTCTGCACATAGTTGGTGATCATTTTATCAAAGATAAGTGTCAATTGTGTGTTAAATGATGTGTTGCATCATTATTTATGCATTTGTTTTTATGGGTTTTTCCTGTGTATGTTGCATATGTATTTCTATTATTATTCTGTTCAAATTTGTGTATTTGCATAATATTTGTATGTTTTAATTTTGTATACAGTTCGAATTTTTCATGTGGCATAGCCTAGTTATATGATGGGGTTGTTACAATATGGTATCAGAGCTCCAGTTTTCAACACTGAGCCTAGATGGGCCGAGCAAGTTGAATTGAAGCAAAATTTCACAGAGAATTGATTTCGAAGTGGCCAAATTTCAAGTTACAGTGCGTCCATGGTAAAAATCAGAAGCAATTGCATGGAATTGGGCAAAACCCCTAATTTATGTTGATAAATTCATGGGAAATTTGAGAAATTTGGCAAAGCGGTGAGATATTCTTAATTTAATATCTGTTCTAGCAAATTCAGACCTGGAATTGGTCGAATTTGAAGTTACAGGGTGCCAGGAGGATGCTGAGAGAACACTTTGACTATGTTCTAAATTTCAGGAGGTGTAGCGATTCGAGAAAGAAGACAGAGGCCAAGGAGTCGACCCTGCAGTGGAGGGAAGCAGAGCTCGCAGAGGAGAGAAACCACAACAATCGTTCATTTGGGCAGCAAGATTAGATATGGGTCATTGGATCAAACCCATACGAGAGGAGATCACACGACAGAGGAGATCATATCCCAATCGTTGGATCTAAGCATAGGAGAACAAGAACCATCGATCGAAGTTCTCAGGCTGTAAGTATTGGCCAAAGTGGAGTAGATCTCATCCATAGATTCCATCATAGAATGTGAGCCGTAGATCTCACAATTCAAAGATTCGACACTTCGGAAAAAGTTGACCCTTTTGTCGCAAGTAGGAGAAATCCCCGAAGCTACGAAGTCTTGGAGTGAATCTACAACGTAGATCACTAGGAGAGTGTGAGTCGTTGGATCCCCGAGTGGTTCGACGATTCGACACTCCGGGAGAAATCGGTTGTGGTTGCACGGAGTGGAGTATTCCTTGAAGTCCCGAGTTCTGGTGTAAATATCGACCGTCGGTTGTTGGGTAGACATGTCCATAGATTTCCAATTATTCATAAATTCAGTTATATGGAGGATTGTGGGTGAAAGTTTTTTGGTGTGAAAAGTCTCGAAGCTCTAAAGTACTGGAGTTAATCCTATCCGTCGATTTTCGTTCAACGTTCAACATTTCGGGAATGTGGTGGTTGTCTGGAGCAAGAATCCCCGAAGCTCGAAGTTAATCACAGCCATTGGTTGTGGGAGGAGTGTGAGTCATAGATTTCAGTTCAGTGTTTGACAGTTTGAGAGTGTGGTGGTCATCTAGAGCGAGAAGCCTCGAAGCCCAAATCCCGAAGTTAATCATAGTCATTGATTGTGGGAGGAGTGTGAGCCATAGATTTCAGTTCGGTGTTCGACAGTTCGGGAGTGTGGTGGTCGTTTGGAGTGAGATGCCATGAAGCCTAAAGCTAATCACGGTCATTGGTTGTGGGAGGAGTGTGAGTTGTCGATTTCAATTCAGCGTTTGACAGTTTGGGAGTGTGGTGGTCATATGGAGCAAGAATCCCCGAAGCACGAAGCCCAGAGTTAATCATAGTCATTGGATGTGGGAGGAGTGTGAGTCATCGATTTCAGCTCGATGTTCGACAGTTCAGGAGTGTGGTGGTCGTATGGAGTGAGAAGCCCCGAAGCCCGAATCTTAAAGTTAATTAAAACCATTGGCTATAGGAGGAGTGTGAGCCATCGATTTCAGTTCGGTGTTCGACAGTTCGAGAGTGTGGTGGTCGTCTAGAGCGAGAAGACCTGAAGCCAAAATCCTAGAGTTAATCACAGTCATTGGTTGTGGGAGGAGTGTGAGCCTTTGATTTCAGTTCGTCATTCAGCTATCCAAGAGGTAACGTGTGTTGGAGTCAGGAAACTTCTGAAGCTTGGAGTCCCGAAGTGAATCTCCACCATAGATCATGGAGGAGGGAAGAGAATCCCCACTAGTCGTCAGATCTGGCCATAAGGGTTTGGAGATAGGAAGGATAGGGAGAATACCTACATCCGCCGCTCAAAGTCACTTTATGATCGAATTCGACTAGTAACTACTCCAGGAGATTGGAGTGTTGAAAAGGTGAATGTTCACGGAGCGTCGAATCCCGGAGCTCCGAATAACGCCTTTTTATTGAGCAATTGGTTCTAGCCCACAGTCACGTGATATTTCCGCTGAAGAAAAGGGACTAGCGTCCGTGGTTTTGATTCTAGGTGAAAAGGGTTTAGAGTAAAGTGCCCGCGAGTTTTGTTGGACCTGCATAAAGAAATAAAAAGGGTTTTTGTACATTAAGAGAGGATCCATCATGGATCCGAGAGCTAATTCGGCTCTAGAAGAAGATCCTAAGCCTCGGAGGTCACGTGAGCCCCTAAGAGGGGTCGGGGTTTGCATCACAAAACTTTGACTGAGACCATCATGAAAGATATTGAACCCTAGAACATAGTCATGGAGTTGAATTAAGATTTTGGGCATGTTAAATGATCTGAAAATGGAATGTACTTGTTTAAGGGTGCAAGGTATCCATTTTCCATAATTTAAAATGTGAGTTAAACACTCCAATGTGTCCTCTGAAAATGTGAGAACTTACTATTTCTTATACAGAGATAGACTGTAGGGGCAT